>CAUYRT010012901.1:0-13055 GCA_963574885.1 Lepilemur ruficaudatus | reverse complement strand
GTTTCAAAAAGTTTTTTGTATGTGTTGCATTTTGATGATGCAAGTTCAAGAAGAACCAGCGTAATGATAAGTTAGATCCAATTAGGGGTGTATTTGACATCTGGAATCAATATTTACAAGATGAATATATTTCTAGTTTATATGTGACAATTGTTGAGTAGTTGTATTTAGAAGACATTGGATATATATACATTCAAAACAAAAATTTCAAATAAAATTTCACTAACCCTTTATTTTTACTTCTGCAAATTATAAAATGACTTGAAAACAAACAAACAAATTACATGGCCCTCTGACCTAGCTGGTAAATGATGATGACTATTTTTTCTGGCATATGGAAAGTTAAGCTATAAGATTATTAATATTAGGATAAGATTAATATTAAGAGGCAGATAATATTAACGGTATTAATATTAAGATTCATAAGTGACCTAATTGACAACTATAGGACATTTCACTGAAAAATGACAGAGTACACATTCTTTTGAAGTTCATCTGGAACATTAACCAAAATTGACCAAATATGGCATATAGATCAATGAAAAGCTATAAAGATTTAGTGCAATCAAAAATATCAGATAGGTTTTGGGTTTTTTGGTAAAAATTGATGATCTCCTAAAATTCTTTTGGAAATTCAAAGTTTCAAGGATAGTCAAGGCAATCTTAATGAGTAACAAAGTGGAAGACTTAAAGTACCAAATATCACCATATTCTATAACACAGCCCTAGAGTTAAAATAATGGTATTCACGCAAGAATGGGTTAGTGTGACAAAAGAGCGTATCCAGTGTGGTAGGCAGAATAATGGCCGTCAAAGATGTCCAACCCTAATCCCTGGTATCTGTGATTATGTCACAATATAAGGCAAAGGAACTTTACAAATGTAATTAAGGTTACAGACATTAGTGAAGATAGGGAGATAATCTTGGGATGTCTATGTGGGCCCAGTTTAATCACATGAGCCCTTGAAAGCAGAGAACTTTCTCTGACTGCCAGCACAATAGAGATACAGTAGAAGGGGAAGGCAGAGAGATACCAAGCATGTGAAGGATTCTACACACCATTATGATGGCTCTGAGATTTAAGGGCCCATATAAAAGGACTGGAGAGAGACCTCCAGCTGCTAAGATCAGCCTAGCTTACAGACAACAAGGAAATGGAACATCAATTCTGTAACCAAAGTAACTGGATTTTGTGAACTTGAATAAGTTTGGAAGTAGACTCTTCTAAGAGCCTCTTAATAAGAGCCTGGGTGGCAGACATTTTTATTTTGTTTTGTGATAACCTGGAGCAGAAAAACCAGGCATGCCAATCTGGATTTATGATTTACAGAACAGTGAATAGGAAATAGTAAATTTGTATTGTTTTGAGCTGCAAAGTTTGTGTTAATTTGTTACAGAAGCAACAGAAAACAGTTACATCTAGTAACAGGTCTACATTTATAGGGTCATCTGATTTATGACTCATTTTTGGAGCTCAGCAGGGAAAAGAATTTTTTCCCATTCAATATCCTTATAGAAACATCACTAACTCCTATTTCATACCATACACAGAAATCCATTTCAGATATATCACAGATCCAACTGTGAAAAAAATAAAGCTTTTAGATGGAAACAGGAGAATATCTTCATGATGGATTAGGCAAGGATTTCTTAAACAGTATATAGGAAAATTAAGATCACTTTAAAAGAATGAACTTTAAACATAATTTAAAAACTGAAAGGTAAGTCATAGAATGAAAGAAAATATTTGCAATACATGTATCTAACAAAGGATGCATATCCAACACCCCAATTTTAAAAATGATCAAAAATCTTAAAAAGGTACTTTACAAATAATATATGGTCAATATGAACATGAAAAGGTACTCAACATCAGAACTCATTAGGTAAATGCAAATTAAAACCATGACTAAATACTTCTATACATCCACCAGATTGGCTGAATAAAAATGATGCCATTTCAAAGTGTTTTTAAGGAAGTTGTACAATTAAATACCTTATGTACAAATTGCTGTTACCTCTTTGGGAAGCTGGCAGTGTTTACTAGACTTTAGCATACATGTTTCCTATAACCCAGGAATTTCAGTTGTAGATATAAAGTTTGCTTATCTTTGTCAAAAGACATGTGCAGGGATGTTTATAGCAGTGCTATCTGTAGTAGTCTAAACTGGAAATAATCCAACTGTCTACTTATAGTACAATGGATGAGTAAATTGTGGTATATTAATACCACCACATACTATATAAAATGAGAATTAATAGCATACAGTTAAACTTAAAAACAGATGAATCTCATAATGTTCAGTAAAAGGCATCAGATACAAAAGGTATGCCTGTGGTGTTATTCCTTTATATAAAATTTGGAAACAGAAAAAGCTAATGTAGTGTTAGAAGTTAGGTAGTATTTCCTCCTGTTGTGGGTAGTGACTGGATGAAACTGTGAGGGTAGTTTTGTTTTTTTTTTTAAGTGAAGATTGAGACACTGCTTCCAAGCCCTATGTTTGCATTTGAGGAGTTGGTGTTTTTACTCTTTTCCCTCTCTTTCTTATATATGTAACTATAGTTAATTTCCTGTTTTATTTTTATCAGTTTAGTAATACAGATATGTACACCTTTACTTGAGTATTGTATCTGTGCCATCTAGGTGGATAGGGAAGGTACATGCATAATCAAAGGCAACCAACTGAGATTTATTTATGTGACGGTTTGATTCTATTGGGGCTTTACATTCTTTCAATTAATCATGGTTGCTTTCTTGTCTATCCATTGGAGTTTATAAAGCTGCCTGTACTTTGTTGAAATTCAGATTTCTCTATTTAATTATTTAGATTTGTGATTAGTTCTACAAAATTTATAATAAACCTGGGGTAAAACTTGAGTTTGGGAAGAAGTAATTACAAGTATATTTTAAGGTTGTAAATAATGCTGTGTACTACAGATACCATCCTTCTCAAATTTCTCTATCTAAATTACAGGGTGAACTAGTGGTTCAATATAGTTTTTTAGATACTGATGATGCTTTCTAAGACTAATTTTGTTCTCTGCCCACATTAGTATCTTTTCTGATTGCCTTGATGAAGTTAGAGAAACCTTTAACTGTGCCACCCACCACCAAAAATGTTTCACTTTTGCTTTTATCCTTTTAAGGGAATTGATTCCAAAGCCAAAGTAGAAATAGTAATAAACATAGCTTTAGAAATAATAGCAGAAAACATTTATAATGCATCTAGCAGTATTTTAAGCACATTTTATCTGTTGACTTATTAAATGCTTGTAACATCTGTTAAAGAGGTGCTATTGTTAACCTAATTTTAAACGTGAGAAAGTTGGGGACCAGAGGTTAGCGAGCTTGCTGAAGGTCACACATCTATTAAATGTATCAGCCAGAATCAAATCCAGATTGTCTAGCTTCATAGTCTGTGTTCTCAACCACCATGCCAGAAAAAGATAAGGAGATTTAAAAATTAAAATTCAATCCCTGAGTAAACGAATCTGAAGTTTTTATTAGTTTTTCAAAGTTTTGAAGAGGCTAATGACTGTATTTAAATGGTAGTAATTTAATTCTTAAGTAAAAACTTTTATAATTGCATATTTTAAACACTAATTTAAATTTTGTAGTAAGGGATACAAATGTTGTTTACCATACTCTTTCACATTTGGAAGTCTTTTTATGTTTACCTTTTCTTTCCTGAAAGTCAGGAAAAAGTAATTCATGGGCTGTCCTAGGGGAAAGTAGTCGGTTGTTTTATAGCTTTATGTAGTAGTATATTTTTATGTGATGAGTATATATAGAATTTTAAAATTGCCTCTTGGAAATTCTTGAATATTTATAAACTTTATAAAAGTATTCAGAAAGCAAGCATTAACTGGAGACCATGGCATTTAAAAACCTATCAAGCAAATGCAAAATAGAAAAGAAAGTTGTAATGAATTAAAAGAATGGCAGTAATCAGGGATATTGGCTTTTAGTTTTTTCTTTTTTGTTGTGTGCTTGTTTTGTTTTGACATTAGGATAATGCTGGTCTCATAGATCGAGATAAGAATTTCCTCCTCTTCAATTTTTTGAAAGAACTTGAGAAAAATTAATGTTAGTTCTTCTTTAAAAGTTTGTTATAATTCAGCAATAAAGCCATTTGGTCCTGGGCCTTTCTTTCTTTGCTGAGATACTTTTTATTAATGATTCAGTTGTATTACTTGTTATTATTCTTTTCAGGTTTTTATTTCTTTCTGGTTCAATCTTTTTATGTTATATGCATCCAAGAATTTATCCATTTCTTGTAGGTTTTCCAATTTCTTGAAGTGTAGTTGTTCATAGTAGTTTCTAATGATCCTTTGTATTTCTGTGGTGTCAGTTCTAATGTCTTGTTTTTCATTCCTGATTTTACTTATTTGAGCTTTTTCTCTCTTTTTTCTTGGTTACTGTTGCTAATAGTTTGTCATTTTGGTTTATCTCGTCATAAAACCAACTTTTTTTTTGATCGTTTGTGGGGCTTTTTTGGTCTCTATTTTGCTTTGTTCTACTCTGATCTTTATTATTCTTTTCCTTCTATTAATTTAGGCTTTGGTTTGTTCTTGCTTTTCTAGTTCTTAATATACATAATTAGGTTATTTATTTGAAATCTTTTTACTTTTTGATTTAGGCTTTTATTGCTATAAACTTTTCTGTTAGTATCTCTTTTTCTTTATACCATGTATTTTGGTATGTTGTGTTTCTGTATTTATTTGTTTCAAGAATTTTTTTATTTCTTTCTTAATTTCTTTATTGACCCAAAGTCATACAGGAACATGTTTAACTTTCATTTATTTGTACAAATTTGTACAAATTTGAAAGTTCCTCTTGTTATTGATTTCCAGCTTTACTCCATTTTTATGTGAGAAGATAATATGTTGATTTTTAAAATTTTTGATACTAGTTTTGTGGCCTAGCTTATGGTCTATCCTGGAGAACGTTCTATGTGCTGATGTGAAAAATGTATATTTTGTAGCTGTTAGATAAAATGTTCTGTAAGTATCTGTTAAGTCCATTTGGTCTATAGTGTAAGTACCTTGGTACTTTTGGTTGTGGTTTTTGTTCGTGGAGCCGTGACAAGGCTTTGGTAGTGATGAGGATGTTGGGGTGGTGGTCCTTGAGCTCTTAGGAAGTATGTAAGGGCACTGGCCTTGGCAGAAATAGGCTGGTTCTTGAGCTCTTGGGCAGCAAGTGTAGATTAGGCAAGGTCACTGGCAGACATGCCAGCAGTCGCTGGGCAGCCTAGTCCTTGGCTCATGGGTGTTACACACAGGTGCCAGCAATGGTGGTGGCACACCCCATGTGAGCCAGTCCTTGGGCCCCCAGGCTCCCTGTGCAGGTGCTGGCTTTGTTGGGTGGCAGGAGAAACTGGGTGGGCCCTTCCTTGGGTTTCTGGGTGTTACATATAGGTCATTGCAGCCCTAGGTGTGCAAGTCCTGAGCACTCCACACAGTATACTTTTTGCTGGAGGTTTGCTGTTTGTGGTGGTGGCCCCAGGAGGCAGCTTTCAGCCTCTTGGGAGAGTACACTTTGGCTACCTGCGTCCTGGGGGCAGTGCCCCTGATGTGCTGGCCTGCTTGTTCTCCAGGATGTAGGGTGCTGCTTGGATTTCTGTGTGGGGACATGGCTGCACCACTGGGTCCACCTGACATTGAAGCCCGCTATGTAGACACAGGGAGATGTTGCCAGAGCTCCAGTGATGGGAAGGTGCATGGGCAATTGGGCCCCTGGGCATTATATGTTCTAGTGGTCGCTCCGCTGTTAAAATGGTGCCAAACTGTAGGAGCTTGGGTCTCAGGATGGGTGGGACTCAGCATTAATTCTCTCTCTGAATATGTGGATGCATGGACCTTCCAGTTAGCACCATATACTAAGCTCAGGGCCTATGAGGGCCAATGAGCTCTCCTTTAGCTAGTATTGCAGGCATTTGTTGTGGGAATGTGGACTGTTGGGGATCTTTCACTTACTCTCTCTCCACAATGGTAGTCCCTTTTGGCTTTGAGCAATTCTGGTTGGTTGTTTCACTTCCCCTTCAATGCTGCGATCTTGAGTTTCTATGCCTCAGAGAGTCCCTGTCACTTCCCTGCTGAATTCCAGTGTTCTCCCTTAGATGCTGTATTTAATATGTGGCTATCTACTTGCTGTTTTGGTCCTTTTTTTGTGGAGGAGTTAAGTGCTGGGTGCCTCTAGTCAGCCACCTTGATGATGTCTTTAATCCCCCCTTTTCTTTTGAAGGACAATTTTCCAGTGTACAGAATTCTAGGTTGTCCTTTTTCCCCCCCCCCCGAACACTAAATATTTCACTCCACTATCCATACTTTCACAGTTTCTGAAGAGAAGTGGATATAATTCTTAATTATTTTTTTTCTGTAGGTAAGTTGATTTTTTCCTCTGGCTTCTTTTAGATTTTTTTCTTGTTTTTGATTTTCAGGAGTTTGAATTTGATATGCCTAGGTGTATTGTTTTAGACATTTTTCCTGCTTGATATTCTCTGAGCTTCCCAGATTTGTGTTTGGTGTCTGACATTAGTTTGGGTGAAATTTTTAAGTCATTGTTTCAAATATTTCTTCTGCTCCATTCTCCCCCCCCCCTTTCTGGCATTCTCATTGTATATATGTTACATCTTTTGTAATTGTTACACAGTATTTTGTGATTTTGCTTTTTTTCTGTGTGTTCATTTTCTTTCTTTTCAGTTTTGGAGGTTTCTATTGATGTATCTTCAAGCTCAGAGATTCTTTCTTTCTTTCTTTTTATTTTTTCACTCTTTTAAAAGAGGGTTTATTATTAACTGTGTTGTTCCATACTTACAATGTAGCTATTTCTTCAACTGTGTCCGGTCTACCAATAGACTCATCAAAAACACTTTTAATTTCTGTTACAGAGTTTTTTTTATCTCTACCATTTTTTTGTTCTTTTTAAAGATTTCTATCCCCATGCATACATTGCTTATCTGCTCTTGCATGCTGTCTACCTTATCCATTGGCATCCCTAGCATATTAATTATAGTTGTTTTAAATGACTGGTCTGATAATTCCAATATCCCTTCCATGTCTGGTTCTGATGCTTGATCTGTTTTTTTTTTTTTTTTTCCGAGTGAGTTTTTCGCCTTTTAGTATGCCTTGTAGTTTTTTTGATAGTGAAATATGATGTACTGGGTAAAAGGTACTGCTGTGATGGGCCTTTAACAATGTGGTAGGGAGTTATGGGGCTGGGGAAGTGTTCTCTTGTTCTGTGGTTGGGTTCCAGTCTTTTAGTGATCCTCCCCTCTGGACTATGAAATTCACAAGTGTTTTTCAGCTCTCCACTCCTTAGTTGGAACAGGTTAACTGGAACTGGCTGGAGTAGTTTTTTATTTCCTTTGCCCCAGGTCACGTTTAAAGTGTGATAGAGCTCCAGACTAGGCTTTCCTTGAATAATTTCTCCTGAGAGCACACCTTGTTAAGAAGAATACAGTACTCTGACATATTTCAAAATGGTATCATTTACCCTTCATTTTGCTAGAAACATGAAGCAATTTTTCTGTGATATTTCCTGAGCTCTAGGAGGTATAAGTCACCAGACCATAATTTTATTGTCTGTCTCATATAACTGGGTACCGCTGCAGTTTTTGCCTCTCAGACTTGTCTATACTAAACCCCAGAAATCACATATTAATTAAGCTATCAGATATATTTTCAGAATGAAAGAAAAAAAATCAAGTGCTGAAGTTTTTTGGTGTAATTTTAACATTACAGCATATTGACATTCTTCACTAAAAATTTGACTTTGACACTGTGACCATAAAGAGGGATCTTTTTGGAAAACTATTTAATGTTCCCAAAAACTGGCTCTTAACTTTGTAATATTCAAATATTTGTCTTTTGAAACACTAATCATTTTAATGTCTTTATTTTCTGTGGTTGTACATTATTTTCTCATTTGTCCAGTCTAATTTTGAATTAATCAATTAGAATCTCCCTGTAGTATAAACTTACTATTTTAAAAAATTGTTAATTATTTTTGCAGGGCCATTCCTAGAATTTTATTTCATTGGATATTTAAAAACTACAGAATGAATGAGTTTTGAATAGAATCTGTCTTTATTATCTCTTTAGCAATTTTCAAATAATTTAAATGATTTATTGTCATGTTCATATACATGATACAGTATAATCAGAATTATTAATACTGAATTCCTTCTATGCTATATTTTAAACATGAATTTTTGAAGATCATAATTCTCTTAGTTCAGAAAAATCCTTTCTAACTAGAAAAGGATAAGATATTAATGTCATTCTAGAAATAAATGGATAGGTCTTCCATTTATAGTTTTTAATAGCCTTATGGAATAATTCATAATAGAACTTAGAAAATATAAATATTTTATCAAAGATCAAATTATTTTTACACAATACTGCTTTATACTTATTTGTAAGTTAGAAAATAAATATGAAGTGCTTAACACATAATGAATATTAAATATTACCTAGATTTTAGACCAGAAAGATGAATATGTACAAAAGAAAGTACTAATTATTAGCTAAGAACCCTGTAAAAATGTATTTTACATATATTTCTAAGTATACTGAATTTGAATGCTGATTCTTGCTGACCGTAGACAAACCATGATTCTCATATGTAAAATAATGGAGGGTAGAACTCATGATGTAGTTTTGAAGAGTGTATGTGTATAAGTATGTTTCAGCTTGTACCAAATTTCTTTAGTAAAATTTCAAGTAAAATCTTTGAAGTCAATCTAACATATAAAACAGATAAAAACAGAAGTTTATGACTGTTAAGGGGAAAGGGATGTTATTGATCCTCTATAGAACCTCCATAGAACCCATGAGATATCAAGAAACATAATTTCCTAACCACTCAACTAGAAGATCCCTTATGTTTCTTTCAAATGTAAAAATCTGTATTTCTTTAGTAATGCTTTGAAATGACATTTATTATCACATAATAAGATTTAATTGTGTAACTTTTGTTTTAAGGTTATAGAAATACATAGTAATCTGTAATAAAGAGAAATATATGAGAACCATGGTCAGTATGGCATGATGATTAAAAGTGATTAAAAGTTATGGAGTACAACTGTGTATTAGCTATAGGATCTCTAGCTGGATGCTTAATCTCCATATCCTTCAGTCTCCTCATCTATAAAATAAGAATGCAGATAGTAGGTCTATAACTGGATGATTGTGAAGATCAGGTGAGGTAATGAATATAAAATATATAACATATGATGAATATTTTTATCTTGATTATACTTCAAAAGGATAAACATTTACAGAAAAATGCATATAATTAGGTGTGGGTTCTGCTAAACAGTCTGGTACACAATATTTCTAAGTAATTTTCCTACCCCTCCAAGTTAATTATTATATCAACATAAATCAGATTGAAACACAAGTTTATAATTTTCGTATTAATACTAGGTAGTTTGACTACATGTTTCTATTGTAATTTCTCGTGTTTTATCTGACTTTTGTGATAACATATTGAGGAATTTTCATCAATCAGTTGGAACATGGTAATTCCTCTAAATGTCATATACTGGAAGAAAAAAACAGAAAAATATCAAAAATGATTGATTTTGGTGTGATTTACACATGAAAAAATATTCACTAGCTTAAAATGTAGCATCTTCTTATTTATGATTCAAAACCAAAACTTGTTGCATTGATTAAAAAAATCTAACATAAAAACAAGCATATTTATTAGGTAGCCAAAGTTTCAGAATTTTTGTTAAGAGATTTCTTGCCCAATTTTAACATAAAATTTAGATGGTACATACATTTTAGAAAACTGTCTTCTTAGCAAAAGTTATTTCACAGATAGCTGACTAGCAATGATTTAAAAGAGCAAAGTTTTATTCCATTTAATTAAGCCTCCTAAACTTGCAGGCCTTGAAGTTTACAACTAAGCACTCTATTTGCCAATTGCGCAAGACATACTATATTAGAACAAATATTATAATTTACCTTCAATTTTAGTTCAGTTCAGCTAGAAGCCACAAATCAACATGTTGGAATGTGTCTATTAAATATGGATTGAAAATTATATATTAATTAAATTTACTGATTATAAAATCAGTGGGGGGGATATCTTTTTGAAATTAAAAAGAAGGATCCAAACTTTTTCAACTTTAAATGTTTTTAGTGCATCATTGTTTATATGTACTAAATCACTTCTATCAGAGACAGATCTATATTTTGAAGGATTAAAGCTTGTAATATTGAGAGACTCTGTAATAAAAGGGAATATAAAATTCTAAAAAAATTAGGTAATAGATCTCTGAAAGGAAAAGGGCAAGTGTTATTTATTTTGGTCCTTGTTGATTAGAACTGGCTCTCTTGGTCATATAAATAAAATAAAACTATTAAATTTAAGTAGATAATCATTTAATCTTTATGCTAATAAATATAAAAAGTATTATATGAGTAAATTAGTTTTATTTTACCTTCATTTTTATATGAATCTTTTATCAAGTTACAGACTTTTAGATTTGTAGTTTTCCCTCAATATTTTAAACATATTCTATTGTCTTCTGGACTCCATAGTTTCTGTTAAAAATTCAGCTTTTTTTTAATTTTGTAAAATTCCAAAAATTTGACAAATTTATTGAAGTATAATTTACATTCCATGCCATTACTCCATTTTAAGTGAACAATTAAATGATTTTTAGTAATTTTACCAAGTTGTACAGCTATTCATGTAAATCAGTTTTAGAAGATTTCCTTCCCCTATTAAGTCCCCTAATTCCCATCCCCAACTACATTTCAAGCATGCCCTTCCCCATCACAATGCTCTCCAAATCCCTCAGTTGTGGGTCTACCCCCCAACCCCTGAAACCCTGGTGGACACCACACAATTTGAGCATCATAGTGTTAATCAGTCAGTACCAATTTGATGGCGGATACATGTGGAGCCCATTCTTCTGGCCTTGTGTCACCTCACTTCAAATAATGGGCTCGAGATGAATCCAAGATAATATAAGTGGTGCTAGCTCACTGTCGTTTCTTAAAATTGAGTAGTATTCCATTGTAAACATATACAAAATTTTAATAATCCACTCATGAATTTACGGACACTTGGGTTGTTTCCACAATCTAGCAATAGTGAATTGTGCTGCCATAAACATTCAGGTGCAGATGTCTTTATTATAGAATGTCTTATGTTCTTTTGGGTAGATGCCTAATAATGCTGTTGCTGGATCGAATCATATTTCTATTTTTAGTTCTTTGAAAAATCTCCAAATTCTTTTCCACAGAGATTGCACTAATTTGCAGTCCCACCAGCAGTGTAAGAGCATTCCAGTGTCTCCACAACCTCACCAGCATTTGTTGTTTTGGGATTTTTTGCTAGTGGCCAATCTCAGTGGGGTTAGGTGGTATCTCATTGTGGTTTTGATTTGCATTTCTCTAATGATGAGAGAAGTTGAACATTTTTTTGTATGTTTGCTAGCCATTATTCTGTCTTCTTTGGAAAAGTTTCTGTTCATTTCCATTGCCCATTTTAAATGGGGTTGTTTGAATTTTTTTCTTTTGAGTTAATTTTTTCGAGTTCTAGGTAGATTCTTGTTATCAGATGTTTTTTGAAAGAGTAGAAAGCAAATATTTTCTCCCATTCTGTAGGTTGTCTATTTGCGCTAGTGATAGTTTCTGTGGTTGTGCAGAAGCTTTTTAATTTGTTCAGATCCCATTTGTTTATTTTTGTTGCGGCAGTAATTGCTTTGGGGGTCTTCTTCAAGAATTCTTTGCCTAGGCCGATGTCTAAAAGGGTCTTCCCTATATCTTCTTCTAGAATTCTTAAGGCTTCATGTCTTAGGTTTAGGTCTGTAAACCATGTTGAGTGTATTTTTGTGAGAGGTGAGAGGTAGGGATCCAGTTTCATTTTTCTGCATGTAGCTATCCAGTTTTCCCAGCACCATTTATTGAAAAGAGATTTTTTTCCCCAATGTATATTTTTGTCTGGTTTATCAAAGATTAGATTACCATATGCAGATGGTTTCATCTCTGGATTCTCAGTCTTGTTCCAAAGATCAATGCTTCTGGTCTTGTGCCAATAAAAGGTTTATTTGATTATTGTTGCTTTATAGTACAACTTGAAGTCTGGAAGACTGATGCCTCCTAGTTTGTTCTTTTTGCTAAAGATTGTTTTAACTAGATGAGATCTTTTCTGGTTCCATACAAAGTGAAGAATTATTTTTTCTAGGTCTGTAAAGAATGATGATGGTACTTTGATGGGGATTGCATTTATTCTGTAGATCACTTTAGGTAATATTGACATTTTAACAATATTGATTCTACCAATCCAGGAACAAGGTAGATTTTTACATCTTTTTACATCTTCTACAATTTCTTTTTTTAGTGTTTTGTAATTCTCCTTGTATAAGTCTTTTGTATCTTTTGTTAAATTTATTCCTAGATATTTAATTTTTGTGGGGGCTATGGTAAAAGGTATTGCATTTTGATTTGAGTTTCAGCTTTACTGTTTTTGGCATATATGAATGCCTCTGATTTGTGTATATTGATTTTATAACCTGAGACTTTACCAAATTCATTTATCAAATCTAGGAGTCTCTTGGAAGAATCCATGGGGTTTTCTAGATATAATATATCATCGAGGAAGAGCGAGAGTTTGATCTCATCTGCACCCACTTGGATATCCTTAATATACCACCCTCTTGCCTAATTTCTATAGCTAGGACTTCGAGCACTATGTTGAATAGAAGAGGAGAAAGTGGGCATCCTTGTCTAGTTCCAGTTCAAAGTGGGAATGGTTTCAGTTTTTCCCCATTTAGTATGACGTTGGCCATAGGTTTGTCGTAAATGGATTTGATAATTTTAAGGTATGAGCCACCTATGCCTATTTTGTTAAGAGTCTTTATCATAAAGGCGTGTTGGACTTTATCAAATGCTTTTTCTGCATCTATTGAGAGAATCATATGGTCTTTGTTCTTGCTTTTATTTATGAGGTGAATTGCATTTATAGATTTGCGAATGTTGAACCAGCCTTGCATCCCTGGAATAAAGCCCACCTGGTTGTGATGAATTATTT
>CAUYRT010012900.1:0-19018 GCA_963574885.1 Lepilemur ruficaudatus | reverse complement strand
GCCAATTAATTTCTTTCTTTCTATTTATAGTAGAGACGGGGTCTCACTCTTGCTTAGGCTGGTTTCGAACTCCTGACCTTGAGCGATCCGCCCGCCTCGGCCTCCCAGAGTGCTAGGATTACAGGCGTGAGCCACCGCGCCCGGCTAAAGCACTTTTTGAAAATATAGTCTTAGGCTCCACTCTGAGAATTCCATTCA
Source organism: Lepilemur ruficaudatus (assembly GCA_963574885.1). Lineage (NCBI taxonomy): Eukaryota > Metazoa > Chordata > Mammalia > Primates > Lepilemuridae > Lepilemur > Lepilemur ruficaudatus. Next base: position 18,820 of record CAUYRT010012900.1, on the reverse strand, counting down.
GAGCACTTTCCATATAACTTGTCCATGTACTATTTTGGAGCTACTGATCTAGTTCAACTCCTTACCCAATGTGGAACCCCCCTTTACAAAATCTTTAAAACATGTTCATTCAAATGACTCAAGGCAGCTCATTCCATTGTTGGATGATTCTAATTGAGAGAATGTTTTTGTCTGTTAACCCCAAATCCTAGAAACTCCAGCAACCTCACCTTCACAATCAGACATGCAGTTGGCCCATAAGGGACTCCTTCTTTTGCTTAACTAGTTCTGTCCCCGGATCCAGATGCATATCAAGAAACCAAATTGTAATGTAAGATATATTTATGTTGATGAAACAAAATATCTGTAGGTTTATGTCCCTTAATTAATAGCAGTGCTATTAATATATTGGACTCTTCTCTCAGCAATGGCTTCCAATAGCTTGACTCTTGGCTGAGTACTCAAGGTTAACATTTGCTGCTTTAATGACAGCGACAATTCATTCAGAATTGGGAGGTTTGAGAAGTTTGACTGAAAAGACCCATTAGCCTATTCACTAGGTATCAAGGTTACAAACAGATTTAACACCAGCCTCAGGCTGCTCATGGACAGAAAGAACTGGGTGTTCTGAACTTCCTCAAAAAAGAAAGACAGACCTGAAACCAGTGCCAAGATAATCATACCACTGAGGATAAGAATAGTAGGCAGTTGGGGTAGGAAGTAGAATGATACAGGGATTTATGTTGAAACTGGGGACAGGGGTACTGTGGAGAAGCTAGTTAATACAGTGAACAGAGGGATTAAGTACGTACTGACAAGCCTTTTCTTTCCACCTTGTCTTCCTTCCCGGTAAGCTTAGTTCTTGCTTAGCTCTGTTCACAGCTCTGCCATGCCCTGTGATTCTGTGGGACACCACCCGGGGGAATCCTATTTTGGTGGCCAGCTGGGCTTGGAGGGACAGGCTGTTTACTCTGTGTCTCCATCCAACTGAGCCACCAGAGCAGGGTCAGGCTTGAAAGAAATCCAGGGCAGCTAAAAGACTGCCCTGACAGAAAACCAGCGCCTTCAGTTCTAGAAACCTTGGAAGAGGGAGGTTTAAATCTCACTGTACTGAGGAGAGGCTGTCACAACCCAGACCCCCAACTGAGAACAACATACTAACTAAGCCATGGAGAGGTGTGAGCAGAGTAAAGGATTTTATCTGCATTTGAGCTCGACAAGTTTCTTTGCACTGAATGCAACCAGGGAGGCAGATGTCACCTTCTGAGTAAGCATCTGGGAGACCTGAGGCAAAGATAGGCAGGTGAAGAAGAGAAAACCATGGTGGGGGCGGGAGGGAGTGGAAGATGAGGATAGGCAGGAGTCAGGAAAAGGGAAATTGAGGATGTAGGAAAAGAAAAGGTATTTAATTAAAGGGAGTGGGAACATCTCCCCCCTCCAGAAATTGTCAGTACCGCAGCTGTTCTTTTTAGCCTTTTTTTTTTTCTCTTTCCTGAAGCTGATCTCTGGATAGGAGATGAAGACAGTTTGAAATTAAATGACACCAGCCAGTTTTTTGACTCAATATAACTATCTTCTCTTGTTAGTCCCTTCTTTTTTTTTGCTGGTTCTTGTGAGCAGCCGCATTGGCTAAAAGGAAGGGAGCTGACAGTGTGCTGATCTTGCCTCCTCCGACCTCTAATTATTTTCATGAGGTCTTTGTAGGATTGGAGTGAATTTTTGAATTTATTTTTGAAGTTGGAGAACTAGAAAACACGGGGGTGAAATTGTGTTCTCTCGGACGACTCCAATAATTTTCCAGATTTAATTTAGCTTGTTTTGATAAAAAATGCTTAAATAAAACAGCAACAAAAAGAGCAATGACAAAAAAGCCTGACTAAGCCCCAAAAGCCTTGCCAGGAGATGAAATTGGTTAAAAGGGTACCCTCTTTAAGTTTGTCTCTATTTCTGCCATAACACATATCAAAATCTGTAATTGGCTTGATTATTTTTCCTGTTTTCTTATGTATTGCCTGTCTTCTTTCCAGAAGACTGTCAGATTCATTAGGCCAGGGATTATTGACTGTTTTGCTCCTCACTATATATATTTTCACAGCCTAGAAAAGTACCCAGACATAGCAGGCACTCAATAATCATTGACTGACTGACTGAATGAATGAATGAATAAATGATGAGGCTCACTGAGCAGATAGAACAGGCCCTTAGGAGAGATCCAAACCACTAGCCTATATAGACCCTTGTGTCATCTGACCCCTGCCTACCATGCCAACCTCATCATTTACTCTTCCCTTGGCCTTTGAACTTCTCTCACAACCATGCTCTACCTATTTAAGGGTGTGGCATGCCATTTTATTTACCTAGGATCCTGGGGTGCTCTTCCTGGCTTGGCACCCTCTCATTCTTCAGATCTTATTCTAATAGGCACCTAAGTGAGACCTCCTTTGCCATTCCAACTAAGTAGCATCTCTCCCACCTTCCCCCACCTCCTTGTTACTCTCTCTCTCCTTGCACCTGTTCCTTTCCCTCAAGGTACTTGTTTTGTAATTAGTAATTCTATATCTACTTCTTTATGGTCGCTCCCCCTTTATGGATTGTTATATCCATAAGGACCAAGACTGTGTCTTTTTTTCCCCCTTAACTCTGTATTCCTGACATCTAACAAAATCATTCGTACAGAGTTGACAGTTAAATATTTATTGATTAAATGAGTAAGTAAATTAATAAATAAATTGCTTATATCCCACCCCTCTACATGCAGACATACCATCCTGAGGCCTGGTGTTTTTATGATACTTTTGGCATGGTCAAAACCAATACCAGAGCAAACCTTCCATTAGGAAATCCTGGATATCCCCACGTACACACTAGTTGTTTGAAATGAAGATTATGTAAATAATTTATTTTGAAAGGAAGAAGCACAAGGAAGGGAAACATTGTTGTTTTCGTTTTTTATGCTCAAAGTAGTTTGTTTTTCAAAGCTAGATTTTCTTTATAAATACACTACACTTGCAGCAACACAACATACCATGTCATTTTTATCACAAGCAACACATTCCCTTATGGGTGCCACAGAGTCTTTTGGGAATTTGGCGAGGGGGCCTAGTAAACCATTTTAATTGGGTCACCTTGGCTTAGTTGCTATCTGGGCTCTATTCTTTCTCTGGCTGGGCTGGCGGAGAAGGGCTTCTGGAGGCTCCTGGTCAGGCCTCCTGCTGCCAGCACTAGGCTGTCTCCGTCTCTCCTCAGATTCTTCATCCTCCCACCTGTTCTGGAACTGTCTAATACCCCATGAATTTCAGCAGCTGTTGTCTCTGCCTCTGAGTCAGGCATGTGTCCAACAGGGGGGTTTATATAACTAGGCCCTGGGGGGGGTTTTTCACAAGTGGAGCCACCTCACATATTTTATTTACTTTAGGATATATCACTTCTGTCTTCCTACCCTTCCTAGTATGTGTCACGTCCCTCAACTTTCTGGAGTCATGTTTACAAATGCAGCAGATGTGTGTACTACATACAGACCTTGCTGATGGACAGCTCCTGGCAGCAATCCCTGTGTTCGGTAGACATTCAGCAAGTATTGTTTAATCGAATTGGATCAAATCTGAAAGCTTATTGATGTCATTAGAGGAGGTAGAATCCAAAAGGACTGTTGTCCTAGAAAGGAAACCTCTTCATCTCTTTGACATTTTGAGAATTCCATTTGTGTGGGCAACATGTGTAGATGAGATTTAGATTATAGTTTAAGACTAACTACTAACTGCTGGCCTCTATAAGTAACAGGAAGGAACAGTCAGCAAATCTGTGAGTTTCTAATTCAGTTTCTATTGAAAACATCTAAAATAATATATATGCAAAATCATTATAACTACATTTTAGAGGTTTGAAATATTCCAAGAAGGATTCTGGTTTAAAACTGAAAAGTATATTTTCAATGTACACAAATTCAAAACACTATATGGAGAAAATGAAAATACGAATAATGAACAGAAGATTTTAGTTAATGTTACAAGAGAAAGTAAAATTGAGTCATATAGTGACATCTAGGTTTCTTTATTTTCAGAAAGTTGTAACAAAATGAAGGAAACAATAACATCTAAAAGAAAAAAATACAGCATATTTGATACACCATATAAACTTAACTATCAAGTATTTCCAAAGACCTAAAGTTTTTTACATATAGATACTAGTGATCTAAAATTTGTGTGAGTTGCAAAAACTTTGCAGTTCCAGACTCCAGGGATACAAACAAATATGATAGCTTCCCCTTACACTGTTAAAACTAAATTTCACTAACTCCCAGATTTATTCTCATTCCTAGGTCATGATTTTGTTAACTCAGACTTTATATTTTGTCCAAATACCATTTGCTTTGAGGCTCTCCGAAGCCATTTCTTTCACTTTCCAACAACAGCCAGCTCTATCTAAGACTCCCCCTAGATCTTTAGGAGTCCTATGACACCACCTCTAATCCTGCATCCCCTGCTCCTTTTATTTGCTTCTACAAAGAGAGAGAGCTTTGCTCACCTTCTTTTTGCATTTAGCAAATGAATACAACCAATAGCATGTATAATTTCCAATATGCATAATTGAGAGACAAAGCAGAAAGGATTTAAAGCAAACGTTCAAGATTTAGTCAATACTAAATCTGTGGTGCGTTTTTATAGTTTTCTTATCTGGACACTTTGGGAATATAGTGTCCCTCTTATAGAACTAGCTTTTCATGTTGCTTTGCTCTCATTTATTTTCTGAATCTCAGGATCACCATGCTTTATATAAAATGAGTGCAAAAAGGTCAGCTGCCTTGAGAATTCGTATCTAGTTGAGAGACTTGGAAATTAAGTAGGCTGTACTTTTTCCCCCTAAATCTGAAAAACTTGTGATTTTCCTTTCCCTAGAAACAGTCTACGGGATTAAATGGAGGCACTTCTGCCCCAAAGACAGAAACTCAAGAATACCCAGAAATACCTTGATCTGAAATAAAAGCTATGCCAAACTTCACTGAAGAAAGCTTTGAGGTATAAAAATAAGATTAGAATAAGAATCCCAGAGTCCTACACCAAATCTTATTTTTTATCATAGAAATCATTCACCACTTGGCACTTGGTATAATGCTATGCAGATTCTAAATAAAAATGGGATTACATAAATTAGTATATTGATCAAATTTTGTGAAAATGAGCTTCAAGCTATTAATGAATTATAGCTGAACCTCAACATGGGCCAAATTCTGAATGTTTAGGGGATTGAAAAATGGAATTTCTGTTATATAGCTCTAAAAATGCCATTGAAATATTCAATCAATCTGGCAGATTAAAGATACTGCAGGCATCCTTCATTGTCGGGAGATTTGGTTCAGAATCTATATTAATCAAATTTGGTGACACAAAACAGTGGTTTTCAAAATTTAACATGCGTATGAATCAGCTGTCATGCTTGATTAAATGCAGATTCTTTGACTTTTACCAAAGAGCGTCTCATTCAATAAATTTGATGTTGGCCCAAAAATCTGTGTTTTAACAAACAAGTCAGGTAATTACAAAGCTAGTCAACCACAGACTACCTTTGGCAAACAGTGACCTACTAAGCCAGGGATCAGCAAACATTTTCTGTAGAGGGCCAAACAGTAAATATTTTCTGCTTTGCAAGCTCAATCAATGGTCTATCGCAATTACTCAACTCTGCCCTTATAGCAGGAAGGCAACTATAGACAATAGGTAAATAAAGGGGAGTGATTGTATTTTAGGAAAACTTTATATACGGAAAGAAAATTTAGGCTGGATTTAACCCATGGGCCATAGACAGTGAGCATAGTTTTCAGACCCCTAATCTAAAGAATTAACTATATCTACAAACCTAAAACCTACAATCTCAGTATTTTTATTTTTTTATTTTTTTGGTATGGGTTATGGTTGGAAGGAGCATCTATTGGCAAACTGTGTTTTTTTAAGTCCAGCCCCATTAGCTGTTGTAAATACCAAATAAGGGGGAGAATAAAATTCTTTGAACTGTGTACACAAAATAAAGAGGAATTCTCATGACCCACTTTCCCCAGAAAATCTTCTTGGATTAACCAAACCCAATCTCTAATTAGCAAACACATTCCCCTGTTTATGTTTTCTTCAGAATTCATATTTTTAATTATGAACCCCTATATTACAATAATCAACAAGAATGAACAAGCTAACAAGGATGAAATATACCTGACATTTGTACTGCCATTTCCATTTCCGGCACCCATGGCAGACGTTGCCAAACCATTGGTAGTACTCTTTCCTTCTGAATACCTGTGTATTCACAGAATCTTTCTCAAGAATTCCAGGTATTCATTAATGACCAACTGACCAGAGTTGGCATGTGGGATGAAATTTATGTGTCATCCCTTAATAAGCTAGCCTTGCTCTATGATGATTTTATTATCTAGCATTTTTCTGTTTGCAGCACATAATATTATTTATACTGTATCTTAATCCATGCAATTATAAGCCTTGCTTAATAGAATTCCATATGTATTTTAATTGGTTGTCATTTTTTTTCTGTTAGAACTTAAATATATAAATTTGGGGACTATGACTAGTTTATCATGTTACTCCTTGGGATCATTCCAGAAACACTTGTTGCCAAGTTTATACAGGATCTTTTCTCATTAAAATGTCAGTGTTTTTCATGACTACGGTATCATTAGTATACTGAAAACTTCTGCTAATAGTTACCTAGTTAAAGGACATTTGAAACCATAAAAACTGGTGATATTGGCAATCTGTAAATTGAAGAGACCTATAGTTTATTTTCTGGTCAGATATCTGTGCAACTATAGCATATTCTTTGAAATAGCATTTCAGATCTATTTGGGTTAATATTTACTATTAACCCAAATACTACTAAGAATTATTTGGCTACATAATCAAAATGTTCACTTACTAAGTACAACATTGTTTATAGCGTTAAATGGACCCTGTTGCATAGCGTAGTATTGACTCTGCAAACTCATGAAGTCATATGCCAGCTATTTTAGTAAAGCTTATTTAGTAAAACTTGAAGAAAAATTACCATTTAACAAAGCAAAGCAATTTTCAAAGCATTTGCAATTCCATCCTGGTACGTAAAGCTCATGTATAATATGACTATATCTAAATATTTACTGAGCTGGTAGCAAGTGCTTTACTGTTGGCAGGATTGGTTATGATGAAGGATTTGACCTGAAACTCAAATTGAATAGGATTGAAAACTAAGTGCCAAGGACTAATGCAGTCCTACCAGGTGGCTTGTCCCAATGTTTCTAGGATAGGACAGCCAGTAAATGGGACTTTTCCTGTGGCATGTGATCTGAGAGGTAATCTCCATCAGATGCCCAGCTTTTCACCTAGCAAATTAGAGGCTCAAACACCAAAATGAAGCAGATGGATAGTGGCAACCCTTTACATATAGTATTGGTGTTTCAGCATGAGGCCTCCTTTATAGACAAACTACGTTCCCCAGGCTTTTCCTACAGGCCCCCATTAGGCCCTGGGGAACATGATCTGACCTCTGATACTTCTAAATTTCCATAGCAGGATTTGACTTGTTTATTTTTAACCAACTTGCTTCTCTTAAAACATGGGGAATCTCTTCTAGCTACTCAACAAAATTGTCAACAGCTTTAAGCAAAGAGAGAGCATTTGTTAGGGGCTCTAGGGAGAGCCATCTTCAGAAATAACATGTTCCCCATCTTTATAGTTCTGATGTTTCTCTTTGAGACAAATAAGAACCTGTCTACTCTAGCTATTCTCTAGTCTTGACAGTTATCAGAAGGATATAGGAAGTAAAGAAGGTTTGTAAGTGAATGTATGAGAATGAAAGGCATAGAACTTGTGTGCAAAAATATCAGAGGGGAAGAGACAGTGGAAAAGAAATGTTTGTGCAAAGGAGGCCTTGTAAAAGAAAGTGGGGTTAAGAAATCTACAATTGGTGCTTTGAATATCCTGCAGGAAATCAGATCCAGGTGGTTTTTGGACATGATCTGACCAAAACTCTGGCTACGCTTGTAAACTGTTTATTGATGAGCTCAGTTTACCAAACTAAGACCCTTCTTGTTCTAAGATTTGGCTAGGTAGGACTAGCCTGCACCAAATCAGTAGTAGATTCACTGTCCTCAGTCTGCCTTTTCTCTATTTTTCTTACTCCAGAATGTTCCCATCACAACTATCACATCTGGTGCTGAATATCCTTCCAAGACATTCTACCCCTCTCTCTGGCATATCACAACATCTGGAAATATTTGGGGAGCTCATTTACTCTAAATTGTTAATGATTGGTGAAAGGGCTCAAGATATTGCCTTTCCAAAGGGATGTGTCTTGGGTCTAAGTAATGACCTATTTGAGCAGTTTTGGATATCCTTCAGGTATATGGGAAAGGTATTGGTGATGTAGATGGTCTTACTGCCACTGAACTCTCACTACCTATAGGCAATTGGATACTCCCCGTGGCTGACCATGGGAATACAGATAGAAAAGTGGAGAGAAGCTGGCTCTCCCAGTGTTTGATCTAGCACTATCATTAATCTCTCTCTCTCTTTCTTTCTTTGTTTTTGTTTTTTTTTTTTTTTTGCTTTGATTTGGTTTGGTTTGTTTTCAGTTTTCTTGAAATGAGACTCTGATAAAAATGCTAGAGAATCCTGAAAGACTTATGCCAGTATTTTCTAGAAAAAAAATGTGCATTTTATTTTTTATACAAAGGTATTTATGGAGTGGGATGAAGGAGAATTCAAAGAGTTTAGGGCAAACCCTAGGACATGGACACCAATTTTAGAGTGTTGGCCAGGCATTGGGAAGCTACTTACCATACCCAGGGAGCATATTGCTAAGTCTAAGGATCAAATTGTAGAAAACAATCTGTTGATTTGTTGCTTTTAACCCAAAGTTATTTCTCATTCAGTCATTTTTTCTATTCAAACAATTATCTGGCAGTAGGTATAATAATTGATTTTTTTTTTGTCTTGGTGTCAAATGGGAAACTAACACTTGTAATGTTATAGACTATCACTGAGCATGAATCATTAGATCAACTTGAATTTTAATATACAAAGCTAATCTGGTCTTTAGTAAATGGTTTGCTCACTGGTATAAAAAATACATTTTTATTATCCTTTTCATTATTTTCCACATAGTTGAAGGTTTAATATTCTAAGCCAGCAGTGCTTGGTTAAGAAATTGACACACATGCCTATCATTGAGCACAATATGGTGACTATCAGTGTGTTTCTTTTCCCCCCACAGTGGCTATATTTGTATTCTATGAGAGTTGAAAATCAAATCATCAAATATTTGGCTGGTCCCATTTGTCTTAGCTTATTAAAACTGCTTCCCAAGTGTTAAGGATCTCTGGTTTATTTTACTGGAGCAAAATAAACCTAAATGAATTAAATGGTTCTCTTAAATGCATTAATTGGTGCATCTATAAAATTAGAAAATTGGGTGGGATGAATATAAGGTACCATAGACATGTCCTTAAATATTTCTTCAGGCACTAAACATCTATGAATCCATGTTTAGATTTGGTTTCATAACAATAATGCTTTAAATCTGATAGTACTCTCTAATTTATTTATGTGAGCTTAATTCCAATTACCCTATTCACTTACATATTTACTTAGTTTCTACTAATTGTCCACAATTTCATTAGGCTCTGAGTATATGAAATTGAGGTAGGCTGTCCTAGGCTTATTATCCCCATTTTAGAGAGAAAGGATCAGAGTCTCGAGGTCAGTGACCAAGGGTTACAGTTGTGGAACTGGGGCAGAATTCTAAGTATTTTGATTTAACCTGTTGATACTTCCATTCTACTTCTTGGGTATAAATACATGGACCAGACTGAAATGCAAAACTTAATGGTATGTATATGGCATCAAAACCATGATCCATAAAAGAAAAAAATTAATAAATTGGACTTCCTCAAAATTTAAGATTTTGCTCTGTGAAAGACTGGTAAAATAATGAAAAGACAAGTCACAGACTGGGAGAAAATATTTTCAAATAACATATTTAACAAAAAAGTTGAATATATAATATATAAAGAACTCTCAAACTCAATAATAATAAAACCAACAACCCAATTAAAAATATGTTGAACAGACTAGATGACCAAAGAAGATATACATATGGTAAATAAGCACATGAAGAGATGCTACACATTAGCAGTCATTAGGGAAATACAAATTAAAACCACAATGAGTTATTATTACCATCCACTAAAATAGCTAACATCCAAAAAAATTACTGACAGTACCAAGTGCTAGCAAGAATGTGAAGCAACTAGAACTCTCATATACTACAGGTAGAAATACAAGATGGTCCAGCATTCTAAAATATGGCTTGGTGGGTTTTATACAGTTAAATGTATACTTATATTACCCAGCAATCAAACAATGAAAACTTATGTTTGCATACACAAAAAAAATCTTTCCATGAGTATTTACAGAAGCACTATTCATGATTGCCTAAAACTGGAAACAGCCCAAATGTCTTTTAAGAAATTAATGGATAAAGAAACTGGTACATCCACACAACAAAATGCTACTCAATGATGAAAAGGAATGAACCACTGAAACATGCAGCGACATGGGTAAACCTCAAATGCATAATGCTAAGTGAAAGAAGCCAGACACAAAAAGTTACATACTGTATAATTCCATTTATGAGACATCTGGAAAATGCAAAACTAGATGAAGATAGAGGAGATCAGTGGTTACCAAGAAGTTGAGAGTGGGGAAAGAGATTAATTTCAAAGGCCAGCATGAAGGAAATCTAAGGGGTGTTATCCTGTTGTGTTGGTGGCTACAATTATTTATATATGTATTAAAACTCATCGAACTGTATATCCAAAAATGTTAATAAGGCAATTACTACACATTAATCCTGATATTTAAAATTATTCCTAGCCAAAATTTAAAAATAAGAGAGGTTGGAATTCAGCACTGACACTTTCTATACTTTTACCTTTTTAGCAACACTCTTCTAGGCATTTGTATTTCCTCGGTTCCTTCTCTCAGTTTCAGGATATAGTTTAATAAGCAATTCACACAAAGGTTCAAATGAGTAATTTGGGTAATTTCTCAGGGTAATTTTCATTTAAGCAGGTTACCTAAGTTTTAAGTTAATGTAATGCATCTCCATGAGTGGGTGGGATTTGAAGCAATAGGCAGTGGAGGAGTTATTGTTGGAAAGAAGAGCCGGGACAGCCTTCTTTGCCTTACTGGAACTAAGGCATATTTGCTTAGATTTTTAAATTTTATTTTGGAGGTTATATAAGAATATGGCATAGTCTATCTGGTATTATAGACAAATATACAGAAATGTATATGACCCTTGAAAATAGTCAATATGCTCAGACCGGGAAGGGAAATCTTATATGGAACAATGAAAATAAATGTCTTGAAATCTTAACATCTTCACAAAATAAATCCTTTAATTTATTTCTTACATCAAAATTCTGAAACTATACAAGCTCTTCGTAAAATACATGTGTATATAATTTTTATTGTCACTGAGAGCTGAGTAACTATAGTTGTATGTAAATTATAAATTGCTGTTTAAAACTTATCTAATTTTGAGAGTCATTTTGTAAAATGTAGTCTGTTTAAAACAAAAATTCACCTAGTAATTTATCTATTTTTAAAAGCTAACTTTGCATATGAGATTTCCTTAAAGTAAGGTACGCCCTATACAAGAATGGGGAGGTTTTGAGCACTGTGAAATTTACTTACTTCCCTTTCAGTCTTTTTTTTTCCCAAAAAATTTATGGAGTACAAGTGAGTTTTCTTACATGGATGAATTATATCATGCTGAAGTTAGAGCTTTCAGTGTACCTGTCACCAAAATAGTGTACATTGTACCCAGTAGGTAGATTTTTTATCCTTCACCCCCTTCCCAACCTCTCTCTTTATTAGTTTCCAATGTCCATTACACCTTTTTATGACCATATATATCCCTCATTTAGCTCCCATTTATAAGTGAGAACATGTGGTATTTTTCCATTCCTGAGATAATAAGGATAATGATCTCCAGCTGCATCCACGTTGCTGCAAAAGACATTATTTTATTCCTTTTTATGTCAGAGTACTACTCCATGGTGTATATATACCACATTTTCTTTATCCACTCATCAGTTGATGGGCACTTAGGTTGGTTCCAAATCTTTGCAATTAATTTTGAGTTGTGCTGTAATAAATATGCGGGTGCAGGTATCTTTTTGATATAATGACTTCTTTTCCTTTGGGCAGATACCTAGTAGTGAAATTGCTGTATCAAGTGACAGATCCACTTCTAGTTCTTTGAGGAATCTCAATACTGTTTTCCACAACAGTTATACTGTATTACATTCCCACCAACCATGTATAAACATTCCCTTTTCACTGCATCCATATCAAAAACTATTGATTTTTGACTGTTTAATAATGGCTATTCTCTAAGAGTAAGTTGGTATCTCATTGTGGTTTTAATTTGCATTCCCCTGATAATTAGTGATATTGAGCAATTTTTCATATGTTTGTGGCCATTTGTCTATCTTCTTTTGAGAAAATTTTGTTCATGTCTTTTGCCCACTTTTTGATGGGGTTATTTGCCTTTTTCCTTGCTGATTTGAGTTCTTTGTAGATTCTAGATATTAGCTGTTTATCATATATATTGTTTGCAAATATTTTCTCTGATTCTGCAGGTTATCTACTTGTAGATTCTTTCAGTGTGCAAAAACTTCTTAGTTTAATTAAGTCTAGCTGAATTATTTTTATTGTTGCTATATTTGCTTCTGGGGTCTTACTCATAAATTCTTTGCTTAGGCCTATGATTAGGAGAATTTTTACTATGTTTTCTTCTAGAATTTTTATGGTTTTGAAACTTACATTTACATCTTTAATCCATCTTGACTTAGTTTTTAGTTTTTTAGATACAAGATCATATTATCAGCAAACAGGGATAGTTTGACATCCTATTTCCTGGTTTGGATGCTCTTTATTTTTTCCTCTTGCCTGATTGTTCTGGCCAGGACTTCCAGTACTATGTTTAGTAGAAGTGGTAATAGTGGTCATCCTTGTTTTGTTCTGGTTCTTGGGGGAGTACTTTCAACTTTTCCCCATTCAGCTTGATGTTGGCTATGGGTTTATCATATATGGCTTTTATCATTTTGAAGTATGTTCCATGTATGCCTAATTTCTTGAGGGTTTTTATCATGAAGTGGTGCTGGATATTATCAAATGCTTTTACTTCATCTATTGAGATGATTGTATGATTTTTAATTCTGTTTAGGTGGTGAATAATATTTAGTGATTTGTGTATATTTAACCATCCTTGCATCACTAGAGTGAAATGCACTTGGTCATGGTGAATTATCTTTTTGATGTGCTGTTTGATTGGGTTTGTTAGTATTTTATTGAGGATTTTTGCATCTATGTTCATAAAGAATATCGGTCTATAATTTTCCTTTTTTTATGATGTCGTTTCCCACATTGGTATCAGGGTGATACTGGATTTGTAAAATGAGTTAGGAGAGGAGTTCCTCTTCAGTGTTATGGAACAGTTTCAGTAGAATAGGTGCCAATTCTTCTTTGTAGGTCTGGTATAATTCAGCTATGAATCTGTGTAAGCCAGGGCTTTTTGTTGTTGTTGTTGTTGGGAGATTTATTATTACTATTTCAATCTTGCTATCATTATTGGTCTGTTCAGGATTTCTGTTTTCCCCTTATTCAAGTTTGGGAGGTCATGTCTTTCCAAGAAGTTATCTGTTTCCTCTAGGTTTTCATTCTTTAAATTCTGTTACATCTTTTCTTATGTTACCTATCTTTTTAGTGAATTTTTCATTTATGTTCTGAATTATTTTTTTATTTGTGTTGGTTTTTTGCCCACTCCTCAATCCTGTTGATTTTACTTGCCATCCATAATGTGAATTCCTTACCTATCATTTCAACAAGTTTGTTTCGGTTGGAGTTCATTACAGGAGAGCTATCTTCATTCTTCAATTGTGTTAGACAGCCTGTTTTTCCATGTTGCCAGAGTTCTCATGTTGGTTCTTTCTTATCTGGAGCCTCTCTCTCAGCTCCAATCAGTTAGCAGATATGGTACACCTGTTCTCCTCTTCGGGGACCTCTGTTGCTCGGTGAATTTAGCGATGGGTCCCAGGATGGCGTGCTTGAGTCCTACTGCGTAAGCTTGACCAGGCAAGAGAAGTGCGGATGCACTGTGAGCCTTTAACATTGCTATTCTGCTGTGTCTACCCCATTATCCTGTATTTTTCACAGGGCCGCTGTGGCAGGCTGAGCGTGTGGTGTAAGGTGTGTGTGTGAAGCAGAGCCAGCCTGTGGGACAGGGAGCACGCGTGGGATGGCACTAGCCCGTGGCGGGCAGTTCACCCAGGTTCGAAGGTGCCAGTTTCACTGTATTTTGCCATGGCTGAGACTTACCACGTGGTGGCAGCAGTAGTCCACCTCACCCAACAGTGGGTGTTGGGTGCTCAGGGCTACAGGTACATACTCTGCTGGGATCCCATGGGAGGTGTGGCTGAGTGGAGTCAGTCAGGCCACAGCAGCATGCACTGGGTCTGTGGTCTCCTGTCCTACCCAGGTCCCCCCGCCGTGGTGGTTGGGGCTCATTGCGCCTACCCATGGGGCTCATGTGAGTGCCGACTTCACATCCAGGGGTGGGGGGAGCTAGCAGTTAGGGATCTTACCCCAGGGTAGATGTTGCACTCTGGGATGTGGATGTCACAATGGCGCCAGCCACAGCACCCAGGGCTCACAAGCCAGCTGTGCCTTCTCTCTGGAGCAATGCCATGGTACCGCCTCCAGTCAAGTCTCTGTATCAGTCCAGAGGCCTGCTGCAGAGGAGGGGCCCTCTTGGGGCTCCAGTTCAGTGTCTTCAGGGGAGGTGTGGAGCCCTAGGGTTCTCTCCTGTGTCTTCCCCAGGTGCGCGGGTGCCTTCCCCGTGTACCTCTAATCCCACTGAGTAGGACATCCCACTTCTCTCTTCTTCACTTCATTCCTGCCTCCTCTCTGTTGATTCCCAGTGCTCTCTCTCAGCTTATTGATCTGAAGGTGAAAATCTATTCACCACTTTTGATCCTCTTTGCAAGATGGCTTTGTGCAGGCTACTTCTAGCCCGCCATCTTTGCTGGAGGGATCATTTTGATCCTCTTTCATTCTTATTGATATAAAATACAGGTACACCAGACTTCACAAGCAGTGCCACAAACAGTATAGGCAGTGTCTGTACATCTGTCATATATTCATGTTTATTAGATCTCAGATAGAGTAATAAAGGGACTCAAAATAAATTAAAGTTTATGCTGTTCTTTCCAAAGAGACCCTGGTAACAATGTGTCTGAATTGGTATATTTTACCTATATTGATTTTCATGTTCATGTCAAGTTTGAAAAATATTTCAGGTATACTTTGTGGGTACATAAGGTATATGTTCCTAATTGTGGAGGTTTGGGGTTTTTTTCTTTGGTTTTTTTTTTTTTTTTTTTTTTTTGGTATTGTTCATATAATTTGTACTGAAAACAGGGATTAGTGAAACTAACTATAGCCTGGCATTATTGCCCATGTAGAGGCATACGCTAGCTGTCTTCAAAACAGTGTTGCAAAAAGTAGAGGCCTGTGCTAGGAGCTCCCAATCTTGAGTCGTATCTACCCAATTTCAATCTCACCGATCAATTTTATTTAAAAGCAATTCAATCCAGAATTTGCCTTGAGGAGAATAACAGTAAAACAAAGTGTTATAGTGGATTAAAAATATAGTTGAGTGGCTGAATATTTAGTCACAGCTATTAACCTTCAACTTGAATAGTTTGGATTGAGGCAGAAGGTTTTGTTTTCAGCATGACACTTCAGTAAATGAGTGGTTTGATCAGAGTTTACCGTTAGTGTTCAAAGGTGTGTGATGAGTATCGGAGAGGCTAGTAAAGCCACTGAAGAAATGGTTTCAATCTGAGAAGACTAACTCATCAAAATTAATAGCTATGACAAGCTTAATTATTTCCATTTCATCAAAATAAAATGGCTGTAATTCCTTCTTTCAATATTAATGTTATCAGCTCTTTGTTCTTCCAGACATTCTAGGCCCAGCCTCCCCAACTTTAAGCAACTTTTATCCTTGCCTAGTCCGTCTAACTAGGTAAATGTGAAAGATTAAATGAAGATTTGAGCAATGGCACAGAGGTTGATGACGTCAGAAATAATGACCTGATTAACACCCCAATTATTTGGTTAATACCCAAATTATATGGTTAATGCCCAAATAATGGGTATATGTTAAATATTAAGGAAAGGCTTTGGCTAGGAATAAGGGGATGATTGCATTGGCATATGACATAAGATCCTGAAGCAGACAGCTCCATATACAAGGATCAGGAATGTTAAATCAGGAGGGAATTCGCAGAAAGAGTTAAAGAGCAAGCTTGATAACCCAAAGGAATAAATGCTCAAAACACTATGTTGTGGTGATGTTAGAAGGTGAGTTAGGAATGAGGTATATGTATGCATTTGAGAGTAGTGGTGTGTTGGATAAAAAGAGTCATAGGAGATGTAGTATCCCTTTTTGTGCCCTCAATTTGGCCTAAGCTGCCATCATTGCAGCTTTTGCTTCTGTCAGATAGGGTGGTTTGTGGTGAACTCCAACAAAGTTGGCTTTATTTAAAATTGAGTTTTTCAACACATCAGAGTGACAAGATTGAAGGGTATTGATGTGGCATCCCTCTTCTCCCACTAGTCCTCAATACTGTAAGAAGACATACAACTGGGCTTACGGAAGTCATGCAGACTTCATGTGGAGGACGCTCTCTCCTATTGGGTGGTTTCCCACTTCTCTGTCTCTTACCCTATTGCCATTTGTGAGCTTGAACGCTATCAATTCTGACAGTGATCTTGGGTTGGCTGTTGGCCTAGCTCTTGTGTGTTTATAAACTCATTTCCTTTTTGCTGCATCTGCTTTACTTTAGATCCTCATTTGAGTCTGTGTTTCTGAACCTAAAAGACCAGCCACAAGTCCTAATTGCCCCTCACATGAATGTTTTGTTTTGACACTTTTTTACTTGGACTCTTTATGATTCCTATTTTTCTTTTTTTTTTGAGACAGAGTCACACTCTGCTGCCTGGGCTAGAGTAAGTGCCGTGGCGTCTGATAGCTCACAGCAACCTCAAACTCCTGGGCTGAAGCGATCCTTCTGCCTCAGCCTCCCAAGTAGCTGGGACTACAGGCATGCGCCACCATGCCCGGCTAACTTTTTCTATATATATTTGGTTAGCCAATTAATTTCTTTCTATTATTAGTAGAGACGGGGTCTCACCTTTGCTCAGGCTGGTTTCGAACTCCTGACCTTGAGCAATCCACCCTCCTCGGCCTCCCAAAGTGCTAGGATTACAGGCGTGAGCCACCGCGC
The DNA here is from genome assembly GCA_963574885.1 of Lepilemur ruficaudatus. Lineage (NCBI taxonomy): Eukaryota > Metazoa > Chordata > Mammalia > Primates > Lepilemuridae > Lepilemur > Lepilemur ruficaudatus. The sequence continues at coordinate 1,440 of CAUYRT010012900.1, read as the reverse complement.
CTGGCCGCAATTTCTTCATTCTTTATTTGAAAAGCACTTTCTTCAAAGATCCTATTTGCTGAAATTTTATTTTTCTTTTTAAAATGCCATCTTGTTTTTATTAATTGTAGTAGGTACCCTCTATATGCCAGGTCAATGCCAAGAACTAGAGGTTCAAATTGTCTAGGCTCATAGTTTGTCAAAGACTGTTTGATTCTCCCTCCACTCAGATACAACCTCAGATAGATATTGATCCTTTGCTATAGACTCAAAAGTATAGCATTTAATTTAAAACATATCATAATTAGCATTTTTATGGAAATGTAAGTCTTGTTGCTTGCCCCTTCTTTTTCTGTAAACCTTTGCCCATTTGCCTCATATGACACTTGCAGATGGTTGTCACATATTTCCTCTCTATTAGCAATGTCAGTGATTGAGTTACTGAAAATTTATCAGGTTCTAATCAAACACCCACTGTATACTCTGACGACACCCAGGAGATAGACTTCTGTTTTAAGTGCAACCTCTCTACAGAGGGCTAACCACCCTGAAAACTATAGGCACTTGTTTGTTCCTTTTTACCAAACAAGGAAGGACCTAGCCAGGACCAACTTGAGGAACAACTGAACTAACTTGAAGTGGGAAGATTAATGAGGAACAAGTGAAAGGATGGAGAGGAGGAGTACTACCTCTTTTCTTGCCTATGATTAAAGTTCATAAAGTCACCAGGTAGACACTGGAAATCAAATCCTTCAGGATGCTGAGATCTGCTAAAATAATTAATTGAAACCAAATTGAAAAACCAAAGGTGTGGGGAGGGACCAATATCCCTTATGACTGTAGATGAAAAAATTCTCAGTACAATCTTAGCAAACGGAATTCAACTATACATAAAAAAAAAAAAAATTCACCATGACGAAATGGGCTTCATCCCACTGATGCAAGGATGGTTCAACATACACAAAGCTATAAATGTAATTCACCATATAAACAGAAACAAAAACAAAGACCATATGATTCTTTCAATAGATACAGAAAAAGCATTTGACAAAATTCAGCACCCTTTTATGATAAGAACTCTTAACAAAATAGGCATGGATGGGACATACCTCAAAATTATCAAAGCCATATACAACAAACCCACAGCTAACATCATATGGAACAGGGAAAAATCAAAAGTATTCCCGCTTAGAGCTGTTACCAGAGAAGGTTGTCCATTATCTCCACTTCTATTCAACATAGTGCTGGAAGTACTTGCAAGAGCAATCAGACAAGAGAAGGAAATCAAGCATATCCAAATGAGGAAAGAAGAGGTCAAGCTATCACTCTTTGATGACGATATGATCTTATGACTAGAAAACTCCAAAGATTCAATGAAGAGACTCCTGGAATTGATAAATAAATTCAGCAAAGTGTCAGGCTACAAAATCAATGCACACAAATCAGTAGCTTTCATATACA
>CAUYRT010012899.1:0-78075 GCA_963574885.1 Lepilemur ruficaudatus | reverse complement strand
CATGTCCCACAAATCTCCTTCGTATTATAGAAGACCAGAATATGCCACCCAAAAATATGTCTCTTTGATATGAAGATTATTTTGAGCTGGAGGCAATTGAGGAAGCAGCTACAAGATACACTCTCTGCCCTCCCACCTTCCCTGAAGAGCAGGACATACATTTGCAGAGGCAAAGGTATCTCTCCTCCCCTCTCCTCCAGGAAGGCACCAGAGAAATCTACATAACAAACTCCCATTTATTTGCCTTCCTCAAATTTTATAGCCTCTAGAGACCACAAGCCTTTTTTCTTTGTCTTGTCATTTCTCTAAAGAGCTACTGATCTTTGTTGAAGGTGCTGGATAAGCCAGAATGCTAAACCACCTCTTTGCGGTCTCCTCATTTCTCTGGGCACCCCCCATGTATATATGTAGCATACACGTTAATGAACATCTGTTGGTTTTTTTTCGTATTAATTGATCTTTTGTTACAGGAAGTCCCAGTGAAAAACTATGAAGGATAAAATTATTTTTTTCCTCCCCTAAAGGATTTTCCAATCACAATTCTTGGTCACATGTGGAGGGAAGAAGTAATTTTTATATATTCCCATAGCTTCAATTACTATTAATTTTGGGAGTTTTTAATAGATTTGGGGCTTACAGATACCTGCAAAAATCTGATAAAAGCTAAGGGCCCCAACAAAAAAGCATATTCAATTTTGAACTCAAATTCAAGGGATTCATAGACTTTCTGAAGCCCAGGACCACAAGGATAAAAACCCTTGATCTATACCTTGATAAGCTGAAAATCTATATTTATAAGTCTGCTCAGATCTCCTTTCTAAGCTTTTAAAATAGGCATTTATAGGTGTAAATGTTTTATGAGCATTGCTTTAGCTATATCTCATAAATTTTAGTAAGTTTTATTTTTATTTTCATTCATCTCAAAGTATTTTTTTAATTTTTTAAACTTTTATTGTGATTTTATCTCTGACCCATTAGTTATTTAGGAAGGTGTTTGATTTTCACATATTTATGAATTTCCCAAATTTCCTTTCGTTATTGATTTCTAATTGAATTCCATTGTGTTGTTGTTGGATAACATACTGTCTGGGCTTGGATCATGATACCCCAAAGGGTGGCACCTGGGTATGCTGAGTGCTTTGAGCAGAAGGACATGGGAAGGCCTTGGAAGCAAAGTCTCATTCAGACCTTCTCCTGGCCTCCTGTCTCCCCCCTCTGTTTCCTCCCTCGTAACAAGTCACAGAAACCAGAATTCCTCTTCCCCAAGGTGGGTCATAGAAACTAGAACCCCTCTCCCTCAAAGCCAGCCATAAAACCTAGACAGGTCCCACTTTCTCTTGTCTCTTCTTCCTTGAAGACCCTCATTCCAGAGGGTCCTGCCCCACACCTGGGAGGAAGGAACACTGTGCAAAGAGGCCAAGAGGCATCTGAACAGACAGGCCCTGCTGGGTTTTCCACCTCACTCTGTTACCATTACATTATACTTTTTTGTTTAATCATCTGAGCATGGCTATCCATTCTTCATCAAACCTGAGCATAAAAATAGACAGTTTTCCCTAGGACTGTGAGTCTTTATTTCTGAAGAATCCTGTGTCTTGTAAAATTTTGATTAACTGAATTTGTCATTTTTTTTTCTCTTGTTAACATGTCTTTTGTTATAGGAGTATCAACCGTGACCCTTATGATGGATGAAGACAGATATCACATCTTTTTACTTCTACAATATTTTGTATTATTTCAATATTTTTAAAGTTCTTGAAGCTTGTTTTATAGCCTAATGATGGTCTACCCTGGAGAACAGCCAGCACACTTGCTTGAGAACAATCTGTATTCTGCTATTGTTGAAGGGAGTGTCCTATCAATGTCTGTTGGGTCCAGTTAGTTTATAGTGTTCTTAAAGTCTTCTATTTCCCGGTTGATCTTCTTCCTAATAGCTCTATTTGTTGCTAAAATGAATATTAATGTCTCCAACTGGTGAACTGTGTATTTCTCCCTTCAATTCTGTCAGTTTTTGATTCACATATTTTGGAATGGCATATATGTTTTCCATTGTTATATCTTTCCGATGAATTGACCCATTTTTCATTATAAAATGTCCTTCATTATCTCTAGTTATAATCTTTATATTAAGGACTATTTTGTCTGGCATTAATGTAGCCACTTCAGCTTTATTTTGGTTACTGTGTGTATGTCTTTTTCTACCCTTTTACTTTCAGTCTATTTGTGCCTTGTATCTAAAGTTTGTCTCTTGTAGATAATATGAAATTGGATCTTTTTTTTTACTCTGCTAAAGTCTGCCTTTGTATTGCAGTGTTTAATCTATTTACATTAATATAATTACTGATAACGTAGGACTTATATCTACAAGTCTATAAAATATCTATTTTGATGTTTGTTTCCTACACATCTTACAATTTTCCAGAGCTAAATCCTATATACTGCAGCCCACGGGTCATTTATACATCCCATGGAAAACATAAACATGTCCAAAGCTGAATCTGTATTGACCCCATTAGATTCTTTCTTCAGTGTTTTTTATCCAAGGAAAGGGTAACAGTATTCATTCAATTACATGGAAAACGTAATTGCCATTGGTTACATTTCCATCTTCTTCAAGCACCCCGTGCAATGACTCACAGAACCTACACACTCCCTTCCTGCGCGCCTCCAAACTACGTGCCTTTTCCTGAGCCCTGCTCCCACTCTCAGTCCCAGCACAGCAGGCTGGGGAGCGACTCTGCCTCCCACCTTCTAGCTCTACATTCCAGACTCAATCCTGCAGCTGGATTGGTATCCAAAAATGCAAATACAATTTTGCCAACTTAAAATCTCAGCGGTTTCCCATTGCTCTAAATTTTACAATCCTAAGCATGTTTACACGACCCTGCCTGGCTTGGTCCCTTCCCACCTCCCTGCTGCAGTGTCTCCCACCCTGAACACCTTGCCCCAGACACACCAAGTCTCTTTCCATCATCTGATTATCACCTGTGGCTCTCTTTGAGAAACACATTTCTTTCCATCCTCTCCTGTATCTAGCTAGAGGTGTCAGCCATGAACCTTGAGAAAGGATATCATTTTTCTTCCCCACAGATGCCACATTTGGACAAAAAAATAATTTGAAGTAAATTGTTGTCTAGTGAGATTTTTTTTTTTTTTTTACTGGAGATATATATTTTTCATTTAGAGTACAATTTGTGAATGAGTTAGGCAACAAGCAAAATTCATTCTCATTTATAAATTGAAGTTTGAAGATCTTTGTTTTGTTTTCTAGAAAAATACAATGTTAGGCAAATTTGGTTTCATAAATATAAATAGCATATTTAACATACCCAATATTTTTAAGTATGTGACTTTATTCATGATATATATGAATTCATGCAACACAGGCATGTTATAATATTAAATGTTACAAAACAATTTTTAAATGGTGTGAAATAATGTATATTTATAGTTCTTTCTCCATGGGGCTTAAGCTTTTAGACTTTTTTTAGTTCATTGAATTTGGAAATTTTACTGTTTCTGCTATGGACTAGAAGGATATAAAGTACCTTGGGGAGAGACTGCCAAAGAAAATATTACTCCCTGTAAAATGTGAATACCTGTGTGGCCTCTTAGGTGTAGGAAATACATTTATTATAAGTTAGTCTTTACCCATAGGGGAGTGGACTATGGAAATAGCAGATGAGAGTTGGAAATGACTGGCAGTGACGATGGATGGCTATTTAATTGTTTTACGGTAGTTCTGAAAAGTGGCTGTCTTCTTATTTTATAAGAGGACACCTTCTGAAAAAGGTTAGTTCTTCAAGTAAAGGTCCTCTCATTTCATTTACTCCTTTCATCTGTTAAATACTCAAAAAGAACACCAAGGATGGAAATTGAGCTTCTGTGTCTGCTCCCTCTATTCAAATAATGCAGATACTAAACTTTTTGCAATGTAGGACCTGGGCCTTTTTAGTCTCTTAGGAACACTGTAACTTTCTTATTGTTCCTGAAAAATTATAGTAATAAGGGTTATTTATCAAATGCTTACAGTGTATCAGACCTTAGTTCCTGCACATTATGTATAAAATACTGCTTAATCTTCATGATAAACCTGCAGCATAGGATCGTGTTTTTATCCTCAGCTGAGGAAACCAAGGCTCAGCAAGGTCATGTCACTAGTGTAAAGCCTTTCAGCTAATAAATCATAACTCAAGGACTTAATTTAGGTCTGTCTGATTCTAATGCCCATGCTACTTAAAATTATTACCAAAATATTTTTTCAAAATTTTGCAACACTAAATTTTACATTCATGATTTTATATGTTTGTCAAGGTAGAAGAGTAGCTTGAAGATGGTTCTCAGCATTCTGTTGGTTAAAATGTGTTATAAATACATAAGACTGAAAATAGAAGATGATCTCACTTTCCGGTAAAAGGGAGCAGCCTGTCGAACGGAGAAACTTTAGGTTCTAACCCTGTCACCATCCTCCCTTGCTTTAAAATTGCAAAGGATGAGTTCGTGGACATCTCTTTAAGACCATTATGTTAGCAAATTAGATTAAAAAATATGAAACAAAATTCTGCTAAAAATGCTTCCGTTCCATTTTATGTGGTTTTTTGATTTTCTCATTGTTTTGCAGGACTCTAAATGTCTCACATGTACTGTATATTGATTTGTGCTATTAAGACTATACTTCTGAACACCAAGTACATAGTGGTTAGCCATCAGTCTCCATGCAAACAAAAATATCACACCTAATTAGCTTTACTATAAACTTACCAAAGAGGACTCAACACAGTCCATTAAATTTCCCTAAAATTGAGGTGTTTTACTAATTAATTCTTTATCATTCTAAATTTTATGAGCAAACTGATTATTAAGATATAGTGGAAAGCAGAAAATTATTTTATTAGAAGACTGAGAATTTGATAGGAAAGCTATGTTTTCTAATTGAAATAACAAAAAAAACCCTTTCTTTTATTAGCAGGCTAATTAACAAAATGTTTTCTTTTGAAAATATGCATCAGGTGATGAGTGGCATTTTTGATGAGTTCTCGTCTTAGTTATTCAAATCTAATATGTTTGGAGGGGACCCACGGCAGGGTGGGAGAGGATAGCAACTTCTGTGATTCAAACAAGGCGTCTTCTTACACAGTGTGCAAAGTTAGTCTCTATGGAAATAGAAGATAAATTTCTTTGGGGAAAAAGGCCCAAAGTAAGGAAGGGAGGGATTGTGACCTCACCTAGTTTTTCTTTTGATACTGATTGGTTTCCTTTTGAAACTAATCAAAGTCATGCCTGGGGCTTCCCAAAATCTCTGGCTCCACTTTACATCATTACCCAGGCATCACCAGGGCAGGAAGAAGTCTCAAACTACACAGAACTAATCTCCATTAGTGACATCAAGTAGCTCTTTCAGAAACATCACCAATGTAGGTGATAAGACACTAAATTCTAGAGAAAAGCCTGACTTCTATTGCTAAATATGCCCCAGAGATGTGGTAGCATATTTGAAAGGAGGAGATCCTGGACTATATCTGCAACTCTATCCAGACACATTGCCCCAAAATATAGCATGTTGGCATTTGCGAAAACAGCACCAATAGGAAGGTGATTCTGACTTTCTCCAGTGCTTCTCCCCTGAAGCAGGTCAAAGACCCCGTGAATGGTGCCCCCGCTATTCCCAGGGGAAAGGGACATGCTTATCTCTGAAGATGATAGATCACAGAGAAGAATCTGAACAAACAGGCCTTGTAAATCCCTCCCAGTTTATGTCCATTGGATCACACCCTTTTGTCCTTCCATCATGTTTCTCCAACACTGTCCATTCTTCATCAAACCTAAGCACAAAAATATATAGACAGGTTCATCTGCATATTTGGGACTTCATTCCTGAAGACTCCCATGACATATACAACGTATATCAAATAAATGTATATGCTTTTTTCTTATTAATTTGTCTTTTGTTATAGGGGCCTCAGCCATTAACCTAAGATGGAAAAAAAAAAAAAAACATTCCTTTTCCACTACAATCTCCATCTCTATGTCTATTTTATCTTAAATCTGTATATATTTCAGAAGAGGTTCAATTGATTAGAAAAGTAAAATTAAAAGTTCACTTGATGGTAATAGTATAGATGTTTTATGTTGTACTGATCATATTTTCCGTATTCCCCATGTTTTCTGCAGTATTTTATTGGTTGAGCGAGAGAGAGAGAAAGAGAGAGGGAAGAGAAAGAGAGTGTATAGAATATTTAAACAATATTATTAACTAGCTTGATCAAATGGACATGGCACCCAGTGAGTCTTTGTCATCAGTAATGAATCATTTTTAAAAGTTGACAAAAGATATTCTATAAACAAAATTTGCCAGATGTCAATTGACATCTATTTCTAACAACCAGTGAAAGTGGGCTAAATTTTGCAACAAAAAAATATAATAACACACTTCTAAGTAATTCATAAATTTTAAAAATCATAATAAAAATCAGAAAGCATTTAGAGCTAAATAATATGTATAATTGACTTTGTAATATTAAGTATAAACACTTACAGGATGCAGCTAAAACAATACTCAGAGGAAAATTTATGGCATAAAAGAAGAGATGCTGATAATTAAGTATGGCATTTAAGAAATGTGAAAAAGAAAGAAAAGGATGGAAACAATCTAGCAGAAGCAAGTTAATCCAGGCATACAAACTAGCTCTATGAAAAGACCAAGAGATCAAAAAAGTGTTTTCCAAAAGCACAAATAATTAATATTAGAAAGGAAAAAGGAGAAGTAATTACATATGACATCATTTCAATCAACTGACACTACCCATTTTAACTGATAAATTTGAATGCTTGTGAAAATATCTAAAGTGTAAAAGATTAGAAAGGAAGAAACAAACTTTTTTGAATATTATATAATTGTGTAGAAAATCAAAAGGAATTTATAGATAATTTATAACATAATGAGGTTTAAAAAGGCCAGTGAAAATAAATCACTATAAAAATATATTTCCATAAATTGGATGATATGCTAGAACCAAAAAAATGCAATAACTGATATTAAATTAATTCAATAAGTTAATTAACTGATATTAAAAATCCATCAGGTGATTTTAAGAGTAGATAGACCACAACAGAAGGCAATATTAATAAACTCTAAAGTAAGTCAATAGAAAATACCCAAACTGAATACAGAAGAGGAAAAACAAAGAATGAAGAGAACACACAAAGTGTAAGAGACATAGAGCATGTAGTCAAAATGTTTGATTTATGTGCAATGGAAGCTCTAAGGATGAAGAGCAAAGAGAATGGAATAGTAGCAATATTTGTACAGACAAAGGCCTTAAAACCGATGAAATACATACATTTATGAGGCTCAGCAACTCCCAAGCAAGATAAATACAAATAAACTACACGTAGGCACATCGTAGTCAAACTGCTTTAATTCAAAGATGAAGAGAAAAATGTTAAAGACATTCACAGGAAAAAAACACGTCATCTTTAAAGGGACACAATAAAATGGAAAGCTGATTCAACAAATTATATAAGCCAGAAAGCAAGGAAATGGTATCTCTAATGTGCAAGAAAAAAAAAATATTGTCAAACTGGAATTCTATATCTTATTGAAACACGCAACAAAATTAAGGCCAAATGATGACATTTTTCAGAAATGACAAATTGAGAAGATTAAAAGTTTACCATCAGATCTGAATTACCAAAAATACTACAGGAGCAATATCATGTTGATAGAAAATGATTCAAGATGGAGGGACTGAACTCTAGAAATGAATGAAGAGCAACAAAAAGCATAACTATGTCAGTAAATTTAAAAGAATAATTGGCCAGGCGCGGTGGCTCACGCTTATAATCCTAGCACTTTGGGAGGCCGAGGCGGGTGGATTGCTCAAGGTCAGGAGTTCGAGACCAGCCTGAGCAAGAGCGAGACCCCCGTCTCTACTAAAAATAGAAAGAAATTAATTGGACAACTAAAAATATATAGAAAAAATTAGCCGGGCATGGTGGTGCATGCCTGTAGTCCCAGCTACTCGGGGGGCTGAGGCAGAAGGATCGCTTGAGCCCAGGAGTTTGAGGTTGCTGTGAGCTAGGCTGATGCCACGGCACTCTAGCCTGGGCAAGAGAGTGAGACTCTGTCCCAAAAAAAAAAAAAGAATATTGACTGTAAGTGGAGTTAAAATCTTGCAAGCTTCATATATGGTTTGACAATTGGTAAAAGTACCAACCTAAGGTAAACTATAAGAAGTCAAGTATGCATGTTTTAAAAAGCAACCACCAAAATTGTAATATGAAAAACAATTACTAAAAACTACTAGAGGAGATAAAATGTAATATTGAGAAGTTGATTAATTCAAAAGAAGGCAATAACAGTGGAATAAAGTAGCAATTAGATAGTGCAAATAGAAAATAAATGAAAACATTCTCTATATAAGCCCAACCCTATCAGCAATGGCATAAATGGTAAGGACTCAAAACATTCTAGCTGAAAGACAAAAGCTGTAAGATACGATACAAAATAAGGCCCAACTATGCACCATGTATGAGACATATTATAAATACATGAACACAGATAGGTTGAAAGTCAATTGCAGAAAGAAGATAGGTTCTGGTTATCTATCCAGACACTAACCAAAACAAAGCAGGTGACACTTTGCTAGGTTTTACCAGTGCATATATATGTAAGAAGTTATCATAATGATTCAAACGTATGTCTGCAAATTCTCTGACACTTCCCCCTGGAAGAGTTATAGCCTAATCCCATCCACTTGGATGTTGATTGAACCCACTGGCTTGAGTCTAACAAATAACATGGAAGTGATAATGGGTGACTGAGTACAGGGACAAGGTCATAATTCCTCACTCTGAGGAAGCCAGGTGCCATCTAGTAAGGACACCAAACAGCCTGGTGGAGACGTTCACACCGCAAGGTAACCGCAAGGAACTGGGTTCTCCATTTCACAGCCATGCGATTCTCAGAAGTGGAGGGTCCAGGCTCAGGCAAGCCTTGAGATGACTGCAGCCTATGGCAGCATTCTGACTGCAACCACGTGAGAGACCCTGAACCAGAGCTGCCCAGCTGAGGGTCTCCGCATCCCTGTCCCACAGGAACCGGGAGGCTTACTGCTGGTTATTATATAAGCCACTAAGTCTTGAAGTGATTTTTGTAACATAGATATAAATAACTAAAATACAGTCATTGGCCTATGTACTTAATATCTGGCAATAAATATAATATATCTTAAATCTCATATATCAGTAAATAATTGAAATAAGCTGAAAACAATCGGGAAATTGATAAAGGGGGCAAGGAAAATGAAGCAGAGATGTGAAAAATGGCCATACTAGAAATATTTTGTAAATTATTAAAAAGGCTAATAATATTCAGTGTTGCCATGGGTTTGGGAAAATATTTATTCATAAAACCATTCTGTAAGAAAGCATTTTGTATAAATATTTTAAATGAATATGCTCTTTAACAATTCCACTTGTAGGAATATAAACAACCTAAGGAAGTAATCTTACAAAGATGTACATATAAGGAAACATCCTCATAGTGTTATTCATAATAGCAAAAATATAGAACAATTTAAATGTCTAAAAGAAATGAATATGCAAAATAAATTGTGATATCGCTAATATTGACTCTTACATTGCTATTATAAATGATGGGAGAAAATGAATCTAACTTAGAAATAATAAAATTTTCTTCATAATATTGTTACTCTTTGTATATCTTTCAGTTGATCTATAGGCTCTCAGAAAATGAAAGACTCTAGGAGAATTTATTGCAATTTTTCCTTTTAAAGCCAAGGCAACTAAAGCCCAAAGGTGAAGTTACCCTTCCGCACCGCAGGGTTATTAGCAAATAAGCTGAATCTGGAAGGCAAGGCTTCTAGCTATTAGTGTAACCGGCTCCATAAGCAAAAATGCTTTTTTACAATTCTCTTGTGTTTCAAGTTCCCATGCCAGTAAGACTTGCTGACCAGAACTTTGACTTTTCATTACACTGATGCATTCCTTCTTGACGTTTTTTTCTCAGAAAAGGTGGAACCTCTTTGCAGATACGAGATAACTACAAAGCCTTATACCACCTGTTTGTCCAGAAAAGACAAGATAAGTGACACTCCATCACACATTGTGCACAAGGACCCACTGAACACCCCACTCCCTGCATCCTGCCTGCTCACAAGGCTGAAAGAATGATCCGTATCAACCCCTACCTCATTATACTACTAAAATCCCCGCCCTGAGAGGGACTTACCTGGTCATACGATGTATGTACGAGCATGATTTCTTACTGCACTTGCATGCCCTGCATTCCACTCCAAATGCGTAATGATGCTCACTCCCCTCATGAATTACTCATTTCGCCTCCAGAAAAACTCCTCACTGGGTTGACTGGGGGCTGATTTGATGCAACCCCTTCCTCCTACCTCCTGGTTGATGCATCCTCTGCAATAAATCTCCTTTCTTCCTGGACAATCTTCATTGTCTCAGTAATTGGTTTTCTGTACAGTGAGCAACAAGGAGAACCCCCTTGCGGGTTCGTTAGCATTTGTCTGAACACATCAAGTTAGTGCAATAGAAAACATTCTGGAACTTTCTTCTTGGTGGAACTGTCCATTTTGAGCTGCCAAATTTAAAACTGTCTATTTGCTGTATCTTAGAGAAAAAAGGAAATACAATGGACAAGAACATCTATAGGTTTTATTATTGAATAAACCATTGTTCAAATCCTATTTTTGCCATTTACTACCTTTGTGACTTTGGCCAAATTCTTTAATCTCCTTGGTCTTGTTTCCTTCATCTGTACAAATAATATAATAGATTCTTCTCAAAATTTGGGGAAAAAATAAAATTACTGATATGATGTTCTTATGGCCAGACACCTCGCCAGCAATGAATCATTGCAAATACTATTGCTCTTAATCATGGATAAATTTTACATAATTCTTAACATTTCTCCAATCTGCAAAGCCTAATGTTGCCCAATAAATGTTGAGTGAGAGATCCATCTAGGGTAATAATTGCTTACTAACAGTTTCTTTTGACTAAGAGGTCCATCTATAGTACTAATTGCTTCCTAATAGTTTCTTAATAATAGTTAATTATGGGAGTGTGTCTATTCTATTCAATTGTGTATTTTCTTAAGAAAGAACATGCCAAAAAAATTTTAAGTACAAATTCACTTTTAGTGTTCTGTGTATTTGTATTAAGAAGATACTTTGATACATTGTTTGAAAAGTTTTTTATGGTTTTTAGAATAAACAATTGGTGATTTGGGGGATAAAAGTTATTTTTCTTCCAAAATGTTGCTGCCATACCCAAATCATAAAATTGTTTCTGGTAACAAACTTACAAGCATAGGAGTGCTTAAAGAAAATGATACACATAATATGGCTTTTTTTTTTTTCTTTCTCCAGGATGTGGTCTTGCAAATTGCAACAAACTTGCATAAAATTGAATTTAGGTAAAATGTATCTCTATTAAATTGAAATGATATGGAATTATTTTCAGCTGGTCAAGCCATTTTCAGTACACAAAACAGCATTTCCAACTGGAAAAAAAAGCAGCAAATGAGCACCTTGCAAATGTTCGTAAACACAATCAACAGTTCATTATGATATCAAGTATCACAAGGCAGGCAGAATCAAAAATAGACACAGCAGGTAATTACAGCAGTGAGCATCGGCTTCAGTCCAAATTTACCTTCCCTGTTGCAAATCTGCTTCCTGTTGCTTATATCAAGAGTAAGTAAAAGATGCCATTATTTCCTTTCTTCCTTTTTTCCTTCTAATTTTCACTAATTCTAATGTCACTGTCTTCTAATTCTAAGAAGTTACAGGAAGCTGTCATCTAAAATAGAAAATGTTTATTTCAATGTTTACATTCTTTACATCCCTTCTTTCTCTTGATAAAAACCATGTAGGGAAAGAAAATAATTCGGATTCATCATGTGAATATAATTCTCTATCAAATTTTACTCATTTATATGATTTTAGCTTTTTCTGTATTAATTTTGAAGCATCCGGGTCTACTTTGAAATTCTCAGTTGGTTTTGGTGTTTGCTTTTTATAAGGATTGGGAGGGAGGTGAAATTTATCAAAACTAAGCACCCAGGCCGGGCGCGGTGGCTCATGCCTGTAATCCTAGCACTCTGGGAGGCTGAGGCGGGGAGGATCGCTTGAGCTTTGGAGTTTGAGACCATCCTGAGCAAAAATGAGACCCCATCTCTACAAAAATAGAAAAAATTAGCCAGGCATGGTGGCACATGGCTGTACTGTAGTCCCAGCTACTCAGGAGGCTGAGGCAGGAGGATTGCTCGAGCCCAGGAATTTGAGGTTGCTGTGGGGTAGGACGCCACAGCACTCTAGCCTGGGCAACAGATTTATCTAGACTTTTGAAAATATAATTAACTATAATCTCATGATCACATATGAAATATATCTTCACATATATTACATCACAGTAGAATAAACATAAAAAACTAAAACAAAAAGAAATTATATATTTCTCAGATAACTGTTCTTAGTATATGTAATGCCATATAAAATTTCAAATGACAGAGTGCCAATAGAACCATTCTAAATGAAGGATAAATTTTATATTCTTATAAAAGAAGAAATAAAAATGAGTGCTTTTAGAACAAAATTTAAAACAGTTAACATAGGGGTTTTCTGAAAGATGTCATATACTGACGTTACAAGTTAAATTACAGATGCAGACTTTCCAGGCAGAACTAAAGAACTCTTTTATTAATTGGCACATTGGAATATAAATTCATAAAGGACACGAGTGTATCTGTACACTTTTGTAACATTTCTCTTTTTGTAAACAGGGATGCATGCTATTTCCCACTCACCGAGTGATTCCCACCAGCAGTGTCTGAGAGCTGCAGCTATGATGCTTCCCGATAAATACTTGAGATTGTCTCAGTCTTCAAAGGCTAACCTTTCTGGTAGATGTGTGGTGGTGACTCTCAGTAATTTTAATGTGCATTTTACTAAGACTGATGAAAATCTGTGACCTTTCCTGCCCTCATTTGTCATTTATACGTATTCCTTGGTGAAGTGTCTATTAAAATCTTTTCCCCATTTTAGGATTGAGTTGTAAATGAGTTGTATTATATTTCTGGATACAATCCTTTATCAGATATTTGGTACGCAGCAGTTTCTTTGACCAAGTGGTGACTTGCCTTTTCTTTCCTTAAAAGTAATTATTGAGGAGCAAACGTTTTCAATATTCATGAAATCCAATTTATCAATTTTCTTTTGTGATTTGTTCTTTTGTGTCCTATCTAAGAAATGCTTGACAAATCAAGGTCACAATGTTTTCTTCTAGGAATTATTTAGCTTGAGCTCATAGATTTAATCTATAATCCATATAAATGTATGTTTTTAATGGTGTGAAATAAGGGTTGAAATGAATTGTTTTTCATGTGAATATCCCATTGTTCTTGCATCATTTGTTGAAAAGACTATTATTTCTCAGTAATTACCTTGGCAACATCTTCAGAAATAAATTAACCATATATGAATCTGTTTCTGAACTCTCTATTTTGTTCTTTTGTTGTATATTTTATCATTACAGCGACACTTCACTGTCTCAATTACAGTAGCTTTGTAGTAAGCCTTGAAGTGTTCACAGTTCTGTGATTAGGTCTCAGTCTTTTAGTGAGCCTCTGCCTCTGCACGGTGAACTTCACAATGCTTCTCACTCAGGGACGGGATGTCTACAGTGGGCTGGAGTTAGGCATCTTCCCTTGGCCCAGGTCAGTTAGGCGCTAATAAAACCATAAGTCTGATCTCATTTGTTTCTTTTTTCTGCAGGTATTTCAGTCCTGTGCTGTTTGTCATCTAAAAACTGTTGCTTTGCACCTTGCCTTCCCCAAGTTTCTCTTCATTTATTCTCAGAAAGTAATTGCTGTAGCTCATAATTCTTTGTGGGCAGAAGTGAAAGTCTCCATAATGTGTTTAGATAATCCCAGTATAATCTTATTTAATGTGTTTGCCTTGATATTTTCTGAGGCATTTGATTTGTTTTCCTCCACATTTCCACTTAAAAGTCTTTTCAAGAGGTAGTGGCGTTTAGCAGGAAATGCAGAGCATAGAATTTAGATTCCAAACAGCATTTGGAAGCAGCTACCTATGTGATCCACCGAAGTTACTTAACGAAAGTGTTTCTCACCTTCTGATCTACAAAATGAGGTGCTCAAATCCATCTTGCAGGTTTGCTGTGTAGATTAGAAATAATATTGTTAAATGTCTGGAGCTCACTAATAAATAATAATAATTATTTACAAATTTTAACCAGTATTATATAATATGTTTCTCTATTCAGTGTTGACCATTGCAGTGATGAAACAGTTTATCCTCCACATACACATGTATATAATTTAAGTGGGTACAACTTCAATAAACTTAATATAGAAAAAAGGGATACTGTGTATCAGAAGATTCTTAGAGAAAACATTATGGTAAGTCACTAATTTTTTCAAAATTATAATAACTAAAAAACCTAATTTGTATATACAGTTGAACATGCGGGCTGGGGTGCCAACCTCCTGCACAGTGGAAAATCTGTGCATAACTTGGAATCCCTCAAAACTTAACTACTAATAGCCTATTGTTGACCAGAAGCCTTAATGATAACAAATAGTCAATTAGCACATATTTTACATGTTGTGTGTATTTAAAGTGGAAGTGAATCATCATAAAGATCTTCATTCTCATCATCCTCACAGTAAGTGGGCTGAGGAGCAGGAAGAAGAGGAGGGGTTGATCTTGCCGTCTCAGGGGTGACAGGCAGATATGCACTTACATCTGCACATAAGCGAACCTGCAAGTTCAAACCTGAGTTGTTCAAGAGTTAACTGTAAATATAAATTCTAAAGGGCAAAGCACTTATGCTCTAGAATAAGACAATGCAATTGACTGGGCACTATTAGCTCCTTACAATTCTATCAATGAAGAAAACTGTTTTAATAATCATCATGATGCAACAGCTGATTTTGCATATAAAAATACTTAGTGTTTCCCTCTCTCTTTACTCTTTCTCTTCTCTCTCCTTCCCCTATTGAGACTGAGATGACAAAATTATTGAACAGCACAGTATATATCAGTGCATTGTTGACATAAGTTGGACATGTCCCAAACCTGTTAGGCAGTGAATTCATTACTGTAATTGTACAATTAAGTATTATATAAATTGATGAGATATAGG
Organism: Lepilemur ruficaudatus; assembly: GCA_963574885.1. Lineage (NCBI taxonomy): Eukaryota > Metazoa > Chordata > Mammalia > Primates > Lepilemuridae > Lepilemur > Lepilemur ruficaudatus. The sequence goes on along the minus strand of CAUYRT010012899.1, from coordinate 62,862 downwards.
TGTGAACAGAGAGAGTTGTAGTTAAGGCTAGATTAAGTGCTTCATAGAGACTATAAGGTGAAACAAACCTATCTGTGACTAAATTTCTGTAGGTCAAATTGAAGAATCACTTGGAGGGGGGTGTCATAAAAAAGGTAGAGAAATTTTTTATTCAACCAAATTTCTATAAGTGCTTATAAGCTCCTATTCTTCTTTTTTTAAAAGGCTGAAATATTTTGGATAATACATTGGCTATGACTTATGCAAGAAAATAAGAAGAAATACTTTTCAGCAGATTCAGAAGAAAATCCTTGGCCTTATAGTAAAAATTAAAGAATAATTTTACAATCATGTTTTAAGTTCAAATCAAGTATCTATATATCATTTTTTAAATGTTTATTTTAATTGGCCTTTTTTGAAAAGCAATTTACTGCTCATTCTCACTGCATCAATCCCCTTTGAAAGGAGCAGCTCTCTTACACAGCTTATAGCTTTCATGGAATTGTGTACTTAGATAATGTTCAATAAATGATAGCAGTTTTTAAGGTGTCAGTCTCTTGAGTTAAGAAGAAAACAAAACCAGAAGCCCCATTGCCCAGTCCAAGTAAAACTTCTTGGCACTCATGACATTATTTATTCCTTCCATAAATATCAACCACTCTGATACTCTAAGCATTGGAGTAAATGCTAAAGTTACAACAAGTGACATATACTCCAGAAATGATACGTGCAAACAGATCAATAATTATGATAGTATAAGTTCTGTGATTAGAAAACAGATAGGCTGGTTTGTTAGCTCACTGTAAGGACACTTGGGGCTCATTTTGATGAGGATTCAAGGACGATTTCTTAGAAGAATTAGCATGCAGTTTTTGAGGAATAAATCATGTAAAGATATGAAACAAGAGTAGAGGTGCAGAAACAAGAGAGAAACAAGGCATGGGGGAGGAGAGAACACATGTAGTCAAAGAATGAAAATAAGTAAAGTTCAGTAAAATTATATCATAGACTACCAAAATGGCATCAAGGGTTAGATTATGAATCACATGATCTGAAGGTTTAAAGTTATCCTAAAGGTAAAAATCTTGTAAAAGTTTCCATAGGGAAATGAGATGATAAATTTTGTTGTTTGACAAAGATCACTTTATTCTATAATTACAGGCTATGATATTATGGTGTTACAATGATATGTTATGATACCCCCATACCAGCTTTGATGGTCCTGATTATACACCTTTTGTTATGGGCTTATTTGTGTGTGTGTATTTATAATGAAATCACGAAAGATACCCTGTACCTGGGGCCTCCTGAAAAGGTTCCCCTCTGCCACTCAATTTACAGATAATTCAAAGGGAATCTTTTTTTTTCTACAAAAAATAAATCTTAAAGGTAAAAAAGTGACCTGGGAGCTCCTGTCATCCAGCAGTTGTCATGAAACTTGAACAGGCTAAACTGCTAGTTTGCAAGCAGGTTCAACTCTCAGACCAGTCACAATTATTGACAACAAGTATCCCTTTTTCTGTAATTCAAAATGAATTTCATGTAGGTCACAAGTCCCAAAGTATCTAGAGGTAATAAATCAATGGTTTTGGGTTCTTGCAATTTATATCAGAAAATTATAAAACCGCACTGACAGATATAAATATGATCTGAATAGATGGAAAACTAAACTAACATCACTAGAGAGACAGAGTTAACCTTGTAAAGGTGTCAGTTATGTCCGAATTAATCTTTTTGCTTAATTGCATACCAATTACAGTTATAATAAGCTCTCTAGTGTATGGAATTCCTGCCGGCAAGTTGGTAGGAATTGAGGGAGCTGGAGTAGATTGGGGTAAAACAGTGACTCATTAATTTTTACACTCTCTGTGTTTAGTGTTTTCATGTGTTACATATATTGCCTTCCTTAAAAATAAATAAAATACGTAAAATGATTAGAAGTGGTTTAGCACTCTCATAAAAAATAAAAATGACTAAGAAACTTATGATGTATTATTCTTGGGTACAAAATTAGAATCTGGGATGAATTATACAATCAGATTTTCTTTTTCATTTTTAAAATATTAATGAAAGTAGTTTACCTTTATTTTTTCATGATTATGCACTTTGACAAACAGAAATACATGTAGGGTTCATATTTCAGTTATTTTAATTGTATAAAATATTAAATATTAGACTCAGTGACTAAATTATATCTTTTGCAGTAGCAGCACACAGACATTTAATATATGAGGTGACACATTTTCATATTTTATGACATACATTTTCTACATTTCTATATTTTTTGTTTTCTATTTTATGACATACATTTTCTATTCATATGAGAAAAGATGACAACTTATTCTGCTTCTTAAAGAAAAAAATCGAGATGTTTACTGTAGCCTTTATTCATTTTCGTAAAAAAGGGACAAGAGTGTGCGTTAAGAATGTCAATGAACGTTTTCCATGCTCTGTTCTCCATGTGGGTCTGTGACCTTCTGACAAACGTGATTACTGCGAAAGGAAATCCAGCAGAACATGGTGATAAAAGCATTCACATATTTTAAAGTTCTTGCTACATTTTCTGTATGCAAAGACTTCAAAACTCTAAAACGCCCAGAAGCTCTCTTTTTTCAACTTTGAATTCCATTGTTATATTCAGCTTTAGGAGTCTGAAGTCATATGTTTACGTTGTACTCTCTTCATAGTTCACACAGTCAATTCACTTATTTAAAAATTCATCTGTTAAGATAAAGGTTTTTTTTCTCTTTCTGTTGAAGACAGTACTTTATAATTTTTAAAAATTTTGAGTGTTGCTGAAGTTCACTGAAAATGTCAAGGTACTAATTTCTCGTTAGTTTTGTGTTTACCTTTAGTCATTTTGCATTTCATAAACTTTAATTCGCCATTGAAAATGCATATACACATAAACTCAAAATTAGATATTTGATTGGATTCAATGTAGGTCATGCATTTGCTTTTAGCCTCAGGTCAAGTGAGCAGCCACGGTTGAGGCAAAGGCAGTCATTTTTAGAAATGCAGATTCTTACGCAGTCTTCTTTTCTCAAATGTGGACATCATTTTAAGTGCAGAAGAAAATGGAAGCAACCAGAGACTTCAGAAACCTACTAGAATCATAGATATTCCAAAGGTGAGATTTTTATCAGCTAACATAACACGTTTGGGGAAAAATTTCACAGCAACTCTCACTTTCTAGCTATACACTGAGGTTAGACCTTTTCAGATTTTCCTTTCTTCTATTCTGCCCTAATCTTATCTTCTGTCTTTGTTTTCCCTTTTAACTCTGAGTAAATTTATCCAAAACTGGTTCTTTTCTTTTAGTAATGTATTTCTTCCCTTTCTGTGAAATCTTGTTCACGTGAATCATGCTTAACTAATTTAACTGTTAGTGAATGAAATCACTTAATCAAAACTTTTATTTAGGCCGGGTGCGGTGGCTCACGCCTGTAATCCTAGCACTCTGGGAGGCTGAGGTGGGTGGATCGCTCAAGGTCAGGAGTTCGAGGCCAGCCTGAGCAAGAGCAAGACCCTATCTCTACTAAAAATAGAAAGAAATTAATTAGACAACTAAAAAAAAATATAGAAAAAAATTAGATGGGCATGGTGGCGCATGCATGTAGTCCCAGCTACTCGGGAGGCTGAGGCAGGAGGATCGCTTGATTGCTTGAGCCCAGCAATTGAGGTTGCTGTGAGCTAGGCTGATGCCACAGCACTCTAGCCCGGGCAACAGAGTGAGACTGTGTCTCAGGAAAAAAAAAAAAAAAACCTTTTATTTAGTATATTATATTTTGACACAGTCTTAATCAGTTTAAAAAAGACATTATAAGTACCATTGTATTCTTTAGTAAATGCCCACATCTCTATCTTCATTAGCCTATAATTTCTATTTCTCCTAAGCCACAATGCTTATTTTGTATGTGAGAGTAAATTTTAAATCAGGTTACACTTAGGGAATTTTTCCACTTTCTGGAATTTGGGCTAAGCTTTGTTTTGACCTGAGTGTTATTTCAGCATAAATCAAATCCAAGCCACTTGACCAAATTATTTTTTACACTCAGTAAAAACAAAAGGCAAACTTATGAAAAACTTAACCCAAATCACAATTTTTTTTTCAGTTGGCATTATTGACTGAATATAATTTCTTGATTACTCAAATAAATGTTTTGCTCTCTTCCTCAGGAGTTTTGAACAAAGAAAAAAAATATATATGATTAAAAAAACTTAAATATTTATAAACTTTTTAAAAGTTTCGAGGAAGTGTTTTCCTATGTCTGAAGTAGGGTATTCCATAAAAATTTGCTTCCAAGATAGATGATAAAAGCCAAAATGATTTCCAGAATTAACATTTATTTGAAAATAAACCTCATGTTATACTTGTGTATATAGAAGTGAATTCGTTTATTTGCAAACATAACTTGCCTCCTAAAGTAAAATTCAGATGAATAAGAAAAATTGTATTAAAATATTAATTTTATATATTATAATAATACATCAACAAGGGGTAAACACAGACCAAAATAATACAGTATAATAGAAGTTCTCCATCTGGTCCAACCCTTACTGTTACTCTAAGTGTAGAGCATCCATTAGGTGGCCGCTAAGTCTAATGTAACCCACATAAGTGATCCACAGTAAAAGTTATCAAAGTCACAATTTAATGTTTAGCTAAGATTCATTGGAAAACTATCACTGCGTTATATTTTTCTTATTTTATTTAATTTCTCTAAAAATATTTTCATTTTCTTGTTTTGTGTCTATGAAATAAGTTTATATACAGATCCTGCTTCAATTACAAAGAAAAAAATACCTTAAACCAAGTGTGTTTCACACTGCCGATCACATGCAACCTGTGACTTGGCCCTCAGCAAACATTAGTGAGCTGTGACCAGCATTAAAATAGAATAGGATAGGATAACAAAGAAAAAGAGATACCAAAGTGCCTGCCAGAATTTTAATAGTATTGTCTTGTGACCCTTTCACTTAAAGTATACATTCCTGTATTTATGTGTCAGAATGTAAACTAGATCTCTTACTGCAGACTGTGGTCAAAAAGCATGAAAACCACTGCTTGAGACAGCAAAATGGCTGAGACTAAAACAACAGCGTGATCAGGAAGGCATGTGCTGATGGTAGGCAGAGCTGACAATCTCATACCCTGGTGAGCGACTGTTACTATCTACAAACATTCGTAAAAGTTCTTAAGCAGAAAAATCTGCGCAACCCCAATAAGCCAGACCTCAACCATTGTAATGTATCTTCGCAGAGTTCTGACCTCTCTCTGATATTTCAACTTCTCAGTTTAAGAAACACAACAATCTGGTTGGTCTGGTACTGAGAAACATTTTTATGGGGTTCTTTTTCAATCTTTTCTGTAACATGGGTTTCCCTTTTTCCTTTCACCTGCTCAGCAAGAATATAGTAACTGCTTCACACTCTGTCCTCCCTCTTTGTCCAGGCAGACCTTCAGCCTTTACGAAACCTTCCCCACCTTCCCATCATTGCCTTTTGTGACTTTTTATTTCTACTTTTAGAGACCATCCATTTTCCAATACCGCGGTCTCAGATAAAACAGATCAGGGAGAGGCATGATGGGAAATTGTTCTTTGTCTCCTTCTAACCTATTTACCCCTCGCATCTAGCAGTGTGACATGCTGCTCAGTTAACTACAACTAGAGCATGAACTGGCTGTAACCTTTATATGTGCAACTTTGAGCAGTTTAATCATTTCACCTGTCATCAGTGGAAAGTCTACTGGGGTCCTTAACATGGACCACAAAAGGGCTCCTCCCCTTTATTCTGAAATCTGAAGGTGGATTTGCTGAGGTTTGGAAGAGGTAAGGATTTTGCCAGGTAAGGTAGTGAGAAGCTCCCCCAGCCCTTAGCAGCTGATAGGAGGATGACAGGAGGTTCTTCGCAAAGGAAGAAAGTGACAAGAGTTTTCACAATCCCTGTGCACAACCCCGAAGATGCTTCCATCAGTGCCCCAGGGAACTGTGATCCTGAGCCCAGGCCTCATGTTGGCTCTTCTATAGGACAATAATCACAGCCAGTACTTGGCCTGGGTGCCCAGCGCACCCCTCCCACCCTCTCATTTCCTTCCGCTCCATTTTGTTAGGCTCAATCTTTACGGGCACTCTTGTTTCAGGAGTGATCATCACTAAGCTGATAGAGAATTGTATCTATACAGATCACAATTTTCATTTTAGCCAAGTGGCTTTTCAACCTTTGATAGCTGCATGGGACATTCATACCCATGTGCCCCCAATATGTTAACTTTTCTGCTGCCTGAGGCACCCAGGGCTAAAACTCAGTCCCCCAGTTTGGGGATGCTGAACTCTCCGGATGGCATCTCACACCACGTGATCCCTTTACTATTCAACATCCAGTACTGTCTGCTCTTAAAAATGGGTTCTCAAAGACATTAGTGGTTTATTAGCCTTAACAGTAGCTCTGAGGAATTCAAACCTTCCTTTGCCTATCTTTTAATGCACAGATCATTCTAGGCTTAAACTTTGTGTGGCTCCTGTTCGTAAATAAGAAAACATTGAGTATCAGATCTACCGTGCTCCTGAATTCCTTACTGCCAGGAAAAGAGCAAAGAGCCATAGAGGTTACACACTGCGCCAGATTAAATAGAAAAATAATTTAATTAAAATACACACATTTTCTCCTGTCTGCCAGGATCTGATCATTAGAGATGGCACTCTTCCAGGCCAGAGTGGCCACTGTCCTTGCCTTGGAAATAAGACAAATCTGATTATTTCACACATGCCTATTGTTTTGGGAATCCAATATCTCACCTTGTCAAAACCACTAGTGAAATGTCATAATCATCTTTGAAAGAGAAGAATCTAGAAAGGAAACTAAAAAAAGAATCAAATAACTTCAGAATATCTTTTGGTTTTCAAGAAATATCCTTACAAATATGCATGGCATACATGAATCACAAAATAATATTGAAACTAAAGTACACTATTTTTAAAGTATCCTGTAAAATTTTTTAAAATACACTCTCCTTTTTATCTTAGACCCTAAGAAACCTCTTCAGCCTCATAAAATGAATCCAGCCAGTTCTAAAGACAACAAAGCTTTGAACGTCCTGTGCCGGCACACTGCTACCTGGCCCCCGCGTCTCGGTTATTTTAGGGATATCCACTGATAGAGTATCAGTTAGCTGAGAATCAAAATAATGTAATGAGAAATGCAGTCTAGGAATTTGGATCTCATTTCTTCTGACAAATGTAAAGAATATTAGGATTTGCAAGCTTGCCCTGGAAAAACACAGGGGAAACCATGAAGTCCAGGCTCAGCCCAGCCCAGGGTTTCAGATCCATCAGGACAATTGGTGATGCACTAATATAAGCTTTGAGAAATTCTGTGATGACGATGATAATTATCCCAACCTCCCGGCCTCTCAGGATTGCCCCACGCCACATCACCTCCACCAGTTAGTCCCCCAGATCGTCGTACAGGAAGATGAAACTTTACTATATATCAGTTATGATACCATAAATATTACTCATGATAGTCGTTAGAATCCTGCCTTTGGTCCTTTGTCATCGCAGGCACCACTGGCCTCTCGCCCGCGTTAGGCCTTTAACATCACTCAGGTGCGGGTGACTCCTCACTTTTCTTCTCTAGCACTGGCTGTTGCTCTGAGCTTCTACACAGACACCTCACCAGCTCATCCACAGTCTTCTCACGTTTAAATATACTCAAAACAGAACTCACGCTCTTCTTCCTAAACCTGCCGCTCCTCCAGCCTTCCCTCTCTCCATGAGGGAAATTATGAGCCCCTCAGCCACCCACACTGGAAAATGGAGCAATGCTTGGCGCTTTTCTTAACCTTTGTATCCAATAATCCAGCAGGTCTCAATACTTCTTAAGTTGGGCCTTCATCTTCATCTCTCTCATTTACTCAGCAAATGTTTCTGGACTACCTATCGTGTGCTAGCAGTCCCAAAGCTGAGTTTCATTCAGGCAACGAAACACAACAAAATCCTGCCTTTCTAGAGCTTAAATTCTACTTGAAAGAGACAGAAAATAAGCAATAAATATAAATTGGTTATCAGAAGCTGATACGTGATATAGACCCACACAAATGGAACAGGTTAACGGGGATAGGACTGTGGGGGTGAGGAGATTAAATCTTTAAATGGGCTTGTCAGGTTAGGCCTCGTGGATAAAGTGATATTTAAGCAAAGTCTTAAAGAATGTGTAGGAGTTAGCCATCAAAATGTGGAAGAAGAGTGTGGCTGGGAGAGATGACAGCCAAGTCAGGGTGCATGTGGCGGTTGGAGACCAGTGAGGCTGGAGATCGTGGCCTTAGTCGAGACTCTCATTACTCGACCTCTACATAGTTTCTTTCCAACTGTGTTCCTCTCTACTCCCTCACCAGCCAGCAGAGTTCTCTCTCCCCAGCTCAAATTGTCATGATCTCCCCTTTTGAGATCTCTCAGTGGCTACCCATGGACTACAAGAAGCAGTTACACTCTTAACTGGTATATAAAGGTTTCCATGATCTGGTTTGTGTTTGCCTCCCTGGGTAGATTTTATTCATTCTTCTTCCCATCTACTTCATGCCAGCAACACCAAGCTCAAGACCAAATTTGTTGCCCCTGCAGCTCTATGTTATGCCTTCTATGAAGAATTTCTATCCATCTTTCATTTGGCTAAATAATAATAATCTACACATTTCATCACTAACCAGACCTAATGCAGATTAAATTCATTGCACTTCCTTTTTTCTACCTATGCATGTCTTTAACGTTTTTCTTATTAACTATCTTATAAATATATGTCTATATGTATGTCTCTTTATTATGTTCTGTCTGAACTCCATGAGAATAAAGATTGTGTGCCTTGGGCTTAGTAGATGCCCAGTAAATATCATAGATGAGTGATTATTATCATATCTCACTTCCTATAAAATAATGAGATTTAAATTGGACTTTAAAATGAATTTTTTTTCCTATTATTGCAAGATAAAATTACAAATTTTTTTTGACTGTCATAGGCGTCAACTTTTTGGTCTCATTTGGCTTTCAAAATGTGTGTGTGTGTGTGTGTGTGTGTGTGTGTAAAATCATTCACTTAGCCATCTTTTCTGAGATTCTATTATGCATAAAACACACAAGGAGGTCCACTTAATAAAAAGACATACATATTATTATAAATATATGGCATATGTGCTTTCCATTAATGAATCTCCTCTTTTCAATTTATGAAGCCTTTTTCCAAAATAACATCCATAAGCTGATTGATTAACAAGGTCCTCATTGTTTCCACAAACACATTGTGCCTTTTCCACCCCATACCTGTCCTTTAATATTTTCTTATTCTTTCTTCTTAGATCTGTTTCTTTTTCCTCTATCTAAATTTTATGTCTTATAAATACAACTGAAGCTCCACTTCTTCACTGAACCCCTTTTGCTACTAACACTAATGAGGTTCCCATTTCCACCTTTGAACTCACAGCATTTGTGTTTCTATCATTCTTTTGATAAACATGACTCTGGGACCATTATTGTGATTTCTTATTTGTCTTATGTGTTGGCTTCATCTTATCCTGATTTGAAGACATGAGAAAGCACGAATTATGTGCTATCCTACATATTGTCGTGAGAGTGAATATTTGCTGAAGAACTTGGAGTCCTTAATACTAGGATGGGCTAAAAAGGTTTCTGGTTATTTGCATTTGGAGATGGTTAATTGAAGCAGAAACAGTAGGTTCCACAAGCCAATCTGGAATTCACCTCTCTGTAGGTAGAATAGTGGGCACAATAATTCATGGAAGACAACTTTAGGTTCAAGATTCTTACCAAAAGCTTCAAAATAAGAGAAAGTAAACGAACATATCTTAAGGAGAAGGAAAATCAATCAGAAGAAAGTGGTCATGTGGTTTTGTTTGTCTGATTGTGGGAAAGCAGCTTCACTTTTTAAAAACATGTTTTCCTGTCTGTTCCGCAACTCTAAGTTTAATTTACGCTTTTCTAATTGCGGTTGCTTAGTACTGATTAATGGTGATGCAAACCCAGGAACAAAATAGGGATTTGGACTTGATTTGAAGGTTTTATATTTTTGTTCTCTCTCTTTTTTTTCCCCCTCCTGACCTTTTCCCCGGGAAGTGGAATACTCTACGTACCCAGATGTGCCATAATTTTTTTGTGGACTACCGAAGTCCTTGCATTAACAATATGTGAAAACATGATAAATCAGAGATAGTGCAATACATTTCCCCCAAGGGGAACATTATTACGTACAATAAACTTGTAGAGAAGGACCCATTGGCCTGGAACCCAATGAGCTATTAATAGTTTTCAACTGCCTATGTCTAAAGAGCTAGTTTCTCTTTTAATTATTATTAGGGTTCTAATTACATTAGAAGACGCTGTGAGAAGAACAGTGAGGAAACACCTTCCTACCGAGTGAACATTGCTACCATCTACTTCATTTTGTAGGAGAAAAACCTTACGATCTGATTTTCTCAGATAACAAAATTGTATTTCCCTTTACCGTTTTCTAATCTTCGTAAAGTGAATTGACCTTAATGGCTGCATGTGTTTATGAGTTGATTAATTTATCTTGAAGTGACTTTAATGCATCGTGTTGTCTGTCTCTTATTGGTTTTAGGTAGACAACGAGGAACCCCTCTCACTAAGCCAGCCCTTGTGACTCAATCTGTTGTATTAATAAATCTGAATGTCACCCATAGAATTAGTTTTAGCATTAAATAATCCCCAACATAGTTGTTTTGAAGCCTGGTGATTCCTCTGCACCATACAATTGCCCTAACCCAAATACCAGATGCCTGAAAACTTACGGGAGAGGGAACGTGGCCCAGAGATCAAGAATACGTGCTCTGGCATGAGCGGTTAAGTTACATTCCTAATTTCATTATCTACTATCTCTTCCCCTTGCTTTCTCATCTCTGCTCCTTAGGGTTAAAGATTAAATGAAACAATATATGTGACCTACCTATGACTATACCTGCTCAGTAGTAAATGCTTTAAAAATTTAGCTATTGTTACTTTTACAAATTATTCCTCACTTCAACGTACCATATATGTACCCTGTACCTAGTGAGGCTAAAGCCTTAAACGAATTCACACCAACACGTTAGTTTCTTATTCCATGAAATAACATTGAATTAGCTTTGTAAACTGTAAAGTGCTCTGGTAAATAAGAAAAAAACATCACTAGCATTTGAAAGGTCAATGTGAGGACAGAAATAATTTTGGAATAAAGGGGATGGTGGGAAAAGGACTGAAGGCAAATGCAGCTATTTTATACTTTTCCCAGTGCCTCCCTTTATTATGTATCAGAGAATATAATCTAAATTCATCTCTATGTGGGTATTCAGCGAAAGAAGGCCTGTGAGAGATTACTCACCGCAAAGCTGAACGGGAGAAATCTGGGCGGTCAGCCAGCTCTGCCCATGGGGCAGAGGACCCTGCTGGCGTGGCACAGCCTTGGCCCAGCACGTGGGCATCCGGACCCTCTGGGAAGTGTGCCTGAGGGAACAGGCATGTTTGTGAATTATGAGAGCAGGAACATGGAGAGTTTGAACCCTCTGGGAGCAGATGGTGTTTGCTATGAACAGAATAGAACGAACAGGCACCGTGCGCCTCATGCTGGGGTTGCTGCCCAAGCCCTGACCCTGCACCGTGGAGGCCAGGCCTGATGTTGACAACATTTACAGGTACCCAGCTCCACTGTGACATCCCTAGGTGCTTTAGAGCCAGTTGCAGAGAGCACAACCTGGGGTGCACATAGGTTTAAAGGGCTTAGATCTGTTGTAATTCTAAGTCATAAGGTAAGTATTACCTCATTTGTATCTTTCATGTCGAAAAAGTAGTTACTGGTTTAGCTTTGTTTTTGTTCTTTTTAGGTTTTTTCCCCCCAGTATCTCTTTCTGCAGGATACTGTGAGCTTCTAGGGGACAATAATTATGTCATAATCATTTCTTTTATTCCCAATACCTTCCACACAGCATGACACAGAATAGCTACCCGGTGAGTTTTTCAGCACAGAAATGAATGTGAGAAATTGTGCTGTTATCTTTGGTGATTCCTTCAAAGACATTTATAGAGTGACTTAAAAATGTGGTCAAAGTTCAGACTTCAACAAGAGAAATCTTTAGCAACCCTCCTCTCTAGCATGGTAAGGATGAAGCTCGGGGCTCAAAAGCAGAATGTTCATCGTGAATCTGCGGGCATTTCTGCCTGAGTCGGACAGACTCTGAGTGAGATGATTACAGATGCTATCTTAAGCCAACGTTATTATCTTCCTTTCAGGAGAATCAGATGATTTTCAGACTTCACAAATACTAAAAACCCAGAGGAAGATGATTTCCTGCGGAGAACTACTCAAATGTTGTTATAAATGACAAAGCATTTAATAAGGTACTATTTTCTGGGGAATTTCTTTTCTTATTTGACTGTGAGTGTCATATACTTAATATTCTAAGCAAACATACTTTTAAAGTGTATAACAACATACTATATATAATAAAATTATATTAACCTAAAAAATTTTCATGCAAAGTTGAAAATACGCACAATTGCAGATTTAGTTCATTAAACAAAATGAATTGTTATAACATTTTCATATTTATGCACAGAAAATTGCATTATGTAGAGAATATATGTGTATGGATAACTGGTCCCTTATTGAAATTGAGTCATCTCAGGAGAGAAGTTCACTATAAAGTTAGTATTTGTGGCACTACACATATTGTATTATAATGTATTATTCACAGATAATAAAGTTGAATAAAACAACTTCAACTTTTTGTGTTGTAGAAATGCTATCTAAGTATATTTTGCTGCATGCAGTATAAAGGGACAGGTGGCTTGTTGATTATTTTATATGGCTGTCATTCTAAGAGCTGCTCAGATAAGCTATTTATGCTTTTGAATTAGGAATAATGTCAGTCCTTGGGACATATGGTCATCCTTAAAATCTGCTTAGCATCTCCAAAAATAGAAATTATTCTCTAATAATTTAAATTATTTGAATTATTATTTTATCAAAACAAAGATGTTATGACTAAATATAAGTACATATGTATCCCAGCATAATTTTACTTAAAAATATATGGACAGAAGGGTTAGATCCAGCCAGGGCATTGTAAAAGATAATGTTTGATATTTGGTTTCCTAGTTTACCTCAAACTCAAAAATGTCTTAAATTTTTTAGGAGATTTGTAAAAATCACATGCTCCTTTCCCTACTGCACAAACTCTACTCTTCTGACAATAGAGGAAAAGAAAAAAATTGCCCAGAGATCCAATTTGTATTTTACTGTGGGTTTGAATCATATTTAATTTCTTTCTTACACTGCCCTAGTTATCAGCGAGATGTGGTAATGAATTTAAAAAGTATTAAATACCCATCTTCCAACTGAGCCCACCTTATCTTTCTCCCCTCTCTTCCCTCGTTTCTTCCTCCCTCTCTCTTTTCCTTTTTTCCTTCCCTCCCCTTTCTTCTTCATTCTTTCCCTTAATCTTTTTTTCTGTCTTCCTGCTTTTCTTTCTAGTTTTCACACCATATATTATTTGCACGCCATTAATTGTTTTCAACCCTCAAGCAAAGAACCACAGTTGAATCACAACTTACTTTTTAAAAAAAATTTTGTACAGATGGTGTCTCACTATGTTGTCCAGGCTGAACCCAAAACTCTTGGCCTCAAGTGATCCTCCCATCTGGGCCTCCCAAAGTGCTGGGATTGCAGGCATGAGCCACTGTGCCCAGTCTGAATCACAAATTAAAGCTCTCACTTTGTACTCTTGGAAGGACAACTCCCCATTCCCTCCTGTTCTACTCTTGTTGCATGGCAGGATGACTATCGTCAATAATAACGTATTGTATATTTCAAGAATAACTAAGAGGAAATTTCAAAGGCTTACTATAAAAAATAAGTGGGGTGATGGATAGATTCATTAGCTCAGTTTAATCATTTCACATTGTATGCATATATCAAAACATCACATCGTACCCCATAAACATACATAATTATGATGTCTCAATAAAAAATAATGTTAATTTTAAAAAGGCCCACAAAAAATCTCTCACTTGACACATTCCTAGTCCTGATGCAAAAACTTTGTCTGAGTTGAAAGTTTTGTTAGCGACTGGCTAAGGCAATATTTCCAAAGTTGCCAGATCATAAAAGTTACCTAGGCATCTACCTGATATACAGGTAGCCGGGACCAAAGAAAAAAATATATATATTAATATACCCCCTAGATGATACTTACGGTAAGAAAACTTTGGGAAAGACTAACCTAGACCCACCGCTCAGTCACTGCAGGGTTCTTCTTGTTGGCATTATGACCAGTGGTCTTACACACCAACTTCGGCACCGTGATAAATGCTTCTTTCAGGAGAAAGCCTATTCCATTGTTAATTGCACTCAAATTATAGGGGAAACAAAAGTCTTCTTATATTGTTCCTAAATCAATTTCCTATTCTGCAGCTTGCAGTTTTAGCATGGGCACATACTGCTATCATTAAAAAAAGAAACAGATGAATTCTAGAGGAAATCAGAAGCACTGTAATATATATGACTTGACACGAGCAGGGCTTTGCCAGCAGGAAAGCAATGAAAACGAGATCAAGTCTTCCCAGCAAAGGAAATTAACCAACAGGAGTCTGACAATTACAAGCTTATTTTAAGGGAGTGGTGATGTGTTTTGAAGGTTATGAAGATGTAACCTCTTATTCATCTAGAAACTTAAATGTTTCTCCTTGAGAAAAATTTTTAAGAAAGTTGCATTGTTGTTACCTCTGACAGGTGACTTGGCAGAGAGTAATGCTATTGTCACATGATTTTAATCAGAAAACTTGGATTTAAATTCCAATTAAGATACATCCTAATCTTGCCAACTTGGGTAGATGACTGGCTTCTCTGAGAATTAGGTTTTCCATGTGTGATATATAGTGGGGCAATTCTGACTTACATAGTTGTAATAAGGGTAAAAAGTGAAAATGAGTATGAAAATGATCATAAACTCTTCATTTCTATAAGCATATGAAATATTAAGAAATGTCAGTAAACTGTTAGATGTGTCTCTGGTAGAAATCTATTGCTGGTTAATTGAAAAGAAAAAAACAAAGCATAACACGTTAATTGGCATGTATGTATCTAACATTGCGTGTCTCTGGCAGTCACTCCTAGGGATCTTTCAGTATTATTCCGCTCCCAGTAAATTTCTATTTTGTCCTTATTAGATTCCATATATTTATTGTTTTGGAGAATAGAGACACGGAAACCAGAATGAAAAAAGACTGTGTCTTAAAACCCAAGTCAGTCATCACTCCTTTATATTGACCAAGCAAGACAGTGGATCTATAGATCAAATTACTGCTTTATGAATTTAAAAGACAACGTAAGAAAATGAATGAATTATTGAAGCTCCTGAAGTCATCTTATATGGATCTTACTGGAGAAAATGCTTTCAGGGCAATTGTTTTATTATAATTTGTTTGTGTGTGTTTTATTGTATTGAGTAAGTTGTGTTTTTTTAGGAGACAAATTACATATTCAATTTTCTCTTTACATCCAATATATCTATGTGTGTTTTTAGAACAAAACTTCAGAGTTTGTGTTTTTAATGGGGAAAAAAAATGGAGCCTAGGGAAAAAAAGGCCCGTTCTGACATTAACTAGCTATTTAATCTTGAAAAAGACACAACATCCAAACATCCTTTGGCTTATCTTAAAATGAGGGGGTTATGTCAACAAGCACTGAAAGACGTGTCTAGTTTCAACCTTGAAATAATTTATATGTGCATTCTTATTTAAAGAAAATATTTTAAAGTATAAACAAATAACTTGAGTACTAAAGCAAAACCGGAGAAGGGGGAAAAAAACACATAGATTTGTATTTTGAGTTCATTATGTCAAGTATTCATCTAAGAAAATAATGGCAGGAAAAAAAAAACAGATTAGATAAAATGTCCAATACAATGTTCAGAAAACTATGACATAAAAATTCAAAAAATATTATTTACTTACAATTGTTCCAGATAAAATATTTTAATTTTAAACCTAATATTAACATTTTTCATTCAGTAAAACAAACTCAAATTTGATGGTGGTTTGGATCAACTTTGACTTTTTAAAAATATTTTTTAATATATGTAGAAAAGAAGTTTAAACCCTTCTTTTAGATTATGTTTCTTATTTCAGGCATGTTATTTAATAGTGGTAAGAGGGCTGCAAAAATATGAAGAAATAACCTTACAGTGCCTTTATTCTTACCCATCTTTTGTTTATAATAACAATATAGTCATTATCATACACAAAAGACTGACAGAGAAAAACCGTCATTTCTATTTTCTTGTCACTAAACAGATCTGGACTCTTTCACTTCTGGACTCCTTTGAATAAACTCTAGTACTACAAATCTATATTTAGATAATTTTGCCAATCCAGTACTTTATCTCTGTTATAAAAATTAGATGAAGTACTTTCCATGTGAATTTCAATATGCCACCTTTCAAGTTGCTTGTATCAATTTCTTTTTGAGAATTTCTGAAGCAGTCTCTGATAACAGTTCACTGCTTAAAACTTAAAATCTCCATTTCTTTGTTCTTGACTTCATGCTTCATATAGCTCCAGTGTGACAACCCTAGATCCAAAAGCTCATTTACAAAAAAAGGATTTTCTTTATACATTGATGATTTTAAAGTTTAATTTCTTCACATTTATTGAGCATTTACTATATGCAGTGTACTTTTAACATCTTTCATCTCCTTGTATTTTTCAGAAAAGGATAGTCACATATCTTCTTAAGAGTTTAAATTATGCTTACTTGTTGCTTAAATGGCAGGTCATAAAGAATTAATGGAAAGTGCAATGAAATGAAAAGTATAATGAGTACAAAGAGAAAGGTAATCTTTGACGCTTGCCATTTTGAAATTCTCTAGAGGCAATCTGTCACTGTGTTCAGTCATTTTTTTCTTCTAAAGTGTCTCTCAAATTTACCCTTTCTTCTTGATTCTGACTGCTAAGACCAAAGCCCAGACTGTCAGCCTTCCTGCCTGGAATGCTACAACAGCTCTTTAACTGGGTATCCCGTCTCCACCCATCTCTTCTGAAATCCATCCACCATTGCGATAATCTCTCTAAAACACCAAGGTGGCCATGCCACTCTTCTGCTCAGAAAACTTCTACACCCTGTTTTCTTCTGCATAAAGACCAAACCCTCCTACCTAGCCTTAGTGATCACATCATTTTGTGCCATTCTACTATTGAAGCTTTATTTCTTAATTTTTTCCAGTCTACACACTCTACCTCTGACAGAATTGGTAACTGACTTCCTTCTCAACTATATTTAGTCAGGGGTCCACAGAGAAACAGAAATACACACACACACACACATATACAACACAGAGAGAAATTCATGCTGGGCATTGGCTTGGGTGATCATGGAAGCTGAGGAGCACTGCCATCTGTCCTCTGCAAGTGGGAGCCCCAAGGAAGTCTGTGGTATCTTTCTGTCTGAGTTAAAAGTCCTGAGAAGCAGGACAGCTGGTGGTGCAACTTCTGGTCGAAGTCAGAACCTGGGGCTGGGGGAGGTGGGGGTATGCGCTGGTCTAAGTTCTGGAGTCAGAAGGCTGGAGAACCTGGAGCTCCGATACCCGAGGGCAGGAGAAGATGAATGTCGCAGCTCAGGGAGAGAGAGAATTCATCCTTCCTCCGCCTTTTTGATCTATTCGGGGGCCCCCAAAGGATTGGACAGTGCTGGCCCACATTGGTGAGGGCAAATCTTCTTTACTCTGTCTACTGATTCAAATGCTAATCTCCTCCAGAATCTCTCTCACTGGCACACCCAGAAATGTTTTACCAGCTACTCGGGTATCCCTTAACTCAGTCAAGTTGACACATAAAATTAACCATCACAGCACAACACCGTTTCCTGCCAACTTCCTGCTTTGCAAGCACAGTCTGCTTCTGTGCAATCTTTCTCCTCCCCTGCGTCTATCCAGCCATGAACTCATTCTTTAAAGCCAAAATTAAACCTCACTCACGCTAACAGTTCCAGCATATCCCAACTTTCTTTCCTCTCCTGAATTCCAGTCACGTTTATAGTTAGAATCTGCCGGTTACTCAGTTGCTCCTGAAAAAGGCACTGGGATCAAATACAGATAACTGGGTCCTGTCCACTGCGGAGGCTCGAGGCCATTTCTGCCTCTGTCATAGCCACCGCAGTGTCGCAGGGAGGCATTAGGTGTCCTTCTTCTCTGGAAGCCCATGGGAGGCACACCACCTGTGTCATCCTCCCAGTCCCAGCACACCACTCGTCACAGCCACACGTAGTGGCCTCTCAATACGTGTTTGGTGATTGAATATCTGCCATGGAAAACCTCCACATCCAGGGCTGCCTTATCTGTGAAACAGAAGTAGTCAGACCTGCCCTGCTTAGCTCACAAGATAGTTTGGGTAGAGGAAAAGGAGGGAAAATGCTTTGTAACTGTTAACACTATAGAAATGTTTTGTAACTGCATGACTATATATATAAAATAATGCTTTCTTAACTATAGTCTCTGAAACTAGAAACTGTCCTATTTATTTTTACATCCTCATGCACACACTTAGCTACTAACATGCTGTTGGCTTACAGCATAATCTTAGTACAATTTGCACAGATTTGTTGACTGATTATAAATAATATTAAAAGTCACCTGTTTTTATACTGTTAATATATCTAAGTGCTTATCTCCTATACATCATGATCCATAAAACAATAATCTGAATGCTTTCATTAATTACTTTGTACATGCAGATTGAATATCCCTAATCTGAAAGTCCAAAATCTGAAATATCCCCAAATCTGAAACTTTTAGAGTGCTCACATGACACTCAGAGGAAAGGCCCATTGGAACATTTTGGATTTTGGATTTTCAGGTTAGGGATGCTCAACTGCTAAGAATACGTAATGCAAATATTCCCAAATCAGAAAATAATTCAAAATCCAAAACATTTCTGATCCCAGGCATTTCAGATAAGGAATACTCAACCTGTATTATATTCTCTACATATAAGAATGAAACAAAGCAAAATAAACAAACAAAAAGAACTTTAAAACAAAAACTCATTAAGATAATCATCTTCCAGGGTAGATTATACAGTCAAGAGAACTTTTATTTGATATGAATGTAAAATCATTACTTTGAAAATAGAAAGGATTAGTAGAACCGGATTTCAATCTGTTTTGCACACTTTCCAGCTGGATGGTGGTGAGCAATTCAGTTATGTTTTCAGAACTTCACTTTCTCCCTCTGGAAAATAGGAATTTTATTATCATTCCTGCCCCCTTATCTATCTTACTGATTAATGTAAATAAAAGGAGAAAATACATGTTAATACGTTACTGTATGAATGCAAGTGTTTCTAAAATGCATTTAATTATCTGAAAGTCTCACAGTATATGCTAACATAACCTCAACACAATTCAATAAAATATTTTTATAATGACGACTATCGAACAGTAATGACTACATGGAAAACTTTGAGAAGCCAAGGATATAAATATGTTTAGGTTAATGTTTCTATGTACTTTTAGTGAAATGCACTAGTTTGAATAAATAACATACAAATCATCTTTTCAAATCAGGATGCCTTGGACAAAAGTTTTCTTTCTGTTTCCTTTAATTTTTTTCCTAAGTGGATTTAAGCAGGTAAACCAGTAGCAATTTATTTCCCCCTTGTGTGAGTAAGTAGGTGTCAGGTGCGAACAAGCCAATACAAAGTAATAGTCAGCTTTTGGTGGAACAATTTTAACAGAAATGAATGACTCAAAAGCAAGTATTCCTGTAAAGAATAATTAGGGAAGGGAGAAAAACACTAAAAAAATACCCAAGAACAGAAAAAAAGAAGTATGTCCAATTTGTAGATCTGAAGTGGAGCTGCTGAAATTAGCGCATATCTCTACCCCAGTGGGATGAGTGACAGAAAGGCCATCTGTCCCTCATCTCTTCTCTCTGCCACTTTGTCAGTGGACCCCTTATGAGGCTGTATCTAACAGGCTCTGTGAGGCTGGTTGTGGCCAGGACTAATTTCAAGCTAGAGAGATATTAATGGGAGTGACATTTGCTACATCTTTAAAGATATTTGCCCCAAACTCCCCATCCCCCTCAGTCTCTGGTGTGGATTTGGTGATGATTGAAGCAATCTTGGAATCTAATGTTCAGGGTGGCAGAACCACCGCCCCAGACCTGGGCTGCCTTTCTGAATGCTTCCGTGAGAGAGAGACATATTTCCTTTATATTTTTGGTTATCGTCCTCTCCTCCCTGAAGCTTACCCCCCTGTAACCAAGTTGACACTCCAAAATCAAACCCTATTGTTATCTTTCCTCAAAACAAAAGACTTTAAATTCAGAAGCTAGGCAGAATAGGGAATTCACCCAAGTCATGGTCCAGTACTAGCAAGCAATATGGTACCTTCTGGCATCACACTTCGTGTGAGGAAGGAGATGCGTATTCTGAAGCATGGTGATAGAGGAGGGGGAGTTGATGCCACATCTTCCCTTGTCTAACACAACTAACAATCATGCTTCTTTTACTTTCTTTCTTACAAGTGTGTGGTGTTAAGTGCCAAATTGAGTTACACAATATAGACTGATTAGCATGGATTAAGATAAACGGGCTTTAATTCCTCTTGCTAGTTGAGAAGCAGTCTATCTTCAACAATAGCCATCATTACGAAGGCCCTTCTGAATCATTAAAAATAGAGTGTATTTATTCAGTAAAGTTTGAATTATATGTACTATTTGCTTTGTAAAATTTGGCAACCCATGCCATATATCACTTTGTGTACCAAAAATATAATGTAGAAAAATAACATAGTATATAAAGGAAAGGAAAATGAGAGGTCCTAAGCTCTGCATGTAGCTGGCTTTTTATCCATGTCTAGTTTAGACTTCCCCATGGCAAGAAATTCTCTTATTGCCATTGATTATCCTATTGTCTCTTTATCATTTTCCCCCAATTAAAGTGGGCATCCAAGCCCCTTCTACCTATTGGTTTCCCCACAACCTTGTGGGGTACGTTTTGCTTTGCATTCATTTATATGGTGCTATAGTTTGAATGTCTCCCCCACCAACACTTAGCTGGAAAACTTAATTGCCATTTTAACAGTATGAAGAGGTGGGGCCTTCAGGAAGTGACAGGTCAAGAGGGCTTCACTCTTGTGAATGCATAGGCATACCTTGTTTTATTGCACTTAGTTTATTGCACTTGTGAGATAGCACATTTTTCACAAATTGAAGGTAGTGGTAACCCTAAGCAAGCTTATCAGCACCATTTTTCCAATAGTTTGTGCTCACATGGTGTCTCTGTGTCACATTTGCGCAATTTTTGCAATATTTCGAACTTTTTACTTTTATATCTCTTATGGCAATTGGTGATAAGTGATGTTTGATGTTACTATTATTATTGTCTTGGGGCACCATGAACTATGCCCATATGAGACAGCGAGCAATCAATAAAGCTTGTGTTTGTTCTGTCTACTCCACCAAATGACCCATTCCTCCATCTCTCTGCCACTCCTCAGGCCTCCCTATTCCCTGAGACACAACAATATTGCAAATAAGCCAATTAATACCCTACAGTGATATCTAAGTGTTCAAGTGAAAGGAAAAGTCACGCCTCTCTCACTTTATATCAAAAGCTAGAAATGATTAAGCTTAGTGAGGAAGGCATGTCAAAAGCCAAGATAGGCCAAAAGCTAGGCCTTTTGCCCCAGTCACCCAAGTAGTGAATGCAAACAAAAAGTTCTTGAAGGAAACTAAAAGTGCTATTCCAGTGAGCACACAAATGATAAGAAAGCAAAACAACCTTATTGCTGATAATGGAGAAAGTTTTAGTGATCTGGATAGAAGATCAAATCAGCCACAACATTCCCTTAAACTAAAACCTAATCCAGAGCAAGGCCCTAACTCTCCCCTGTTCTAGGGAGGCTGAGAAAGGTGCGAAAGTTTCAGGGAAAATAGTTTGAAGCTAACGGAGGTCATTGCATGAGATTTATGGAAAAAAGCTGTCTCTATAACATAAAAGTGCAAGGTGAAGCAGCAAGTGTTGATGTAGAAGCTGCAGCAAGTTATCCAGGAGATCTAGCTAGGATTATTGATGAGGTGGCTACATTAAATGATATTTAATATAGATGAAACAGCTTTATATTGGAAGAAGATATCTTCACATCAATGACTAGAGAGGAGAAGTCAATGCCTGGCTTCAAAACTTCAAAAGACAGGCTGATTCGCTTGTTAGGGGCTAATGCAGCTGGTGACTTCAAGTTGACGCCAGTGCTCATCTACCATTCCAAAAATCCCAGGGCCTTCAAGAATTATGATAAATCTACTCTGTCTGTGCTCTATAAATAGAACAACAGAGCCTAGATGACAGCACATCTGTTTACAGCATGGTTAACTAAATATTTTAAGCCCACTGTTGAGCCCTATTTATCAGGAAAAAAAATTTCTTTCAAAATATTGCTGCTCATTGACAAGGTACCTAGTCACCCGAGAGCTCCAATAGAGATGCACAAGGAGATGAATGTTGTTTTCATGTCCACTAACGTAATACCCATTCTGTTATATCCCATAATAGGTCTGTTATCTCCCATAATAGATCAGGGAGTAATTTTGACTTTCAAGTCTTATTATTTAAGAAATACATTTCGTAAGGCTACAGCTGCCATAGATAGTGATTCTTGTGATGGATCTGGGCAAAGTAAGTTGAAAATCTTCTGGAAAAGATTTACCATTCTATGTACTATTAGGAACATTTGTGATTTATGGGAGGAAATCAAAATATCAACATTAACAGGAGTTTGGAAGATATTGATTCCAGCCTTCGTTGATGACTTTGAGGAGTTTAAGACTCCAGTGGAGGAATTCACAGCAGATGTGGTGGAGATAACAAGAGAGCTAGAATTAGAAGTAGATGCTGAGGATGTGGCTGAATTGCTGCAATTTCATAATAAAGCTTAAACAGATGAGGGTGTGCTTCTTATGGATGAGCAAAGAAAGTGGTTTCTTGAGATGGAATCTACTCCTGGTGAAGGTGCTATGAACATTGTTGGAGTGACAACAAAGGATTTAGAATATTCCATAAACTTGGTTGACAAAGCAGTGGCAGGATTTGAGAGAACTGACTCCAATTTTGAAAGAAGTTCTACTGTGGGTACAATGCTATCAAACAGCATCACATGCTACAGAGAAATCTTTCAGGAAAGGAGTCAACAGATGTAGAAAGATTCACTATTGTCTTGTTTTAAGAAATTGCCACAGCCACCCGAGCCTTCAGTCAGCAGGCATTGACATCAAGCCAAGACCCTCTACCAGCAAAAAGATTCTGACTCACTGAAAACTCAGATGATTATTAGTATTTTTTATCAATAAAATATTTTAAATTAAAATGTGTACAATCCTTTTCTTAGATGTAATCATATTACACACTTAATAACTATAGCATAGGGTATATGTAACTTTTATATGTACTGGGAAATCAAAAAATTTGTGTGACTCACTTTATTGTAGTATTTGCTTTATTGAGATGGTCTAGAACCAACCCATGATATCTCTGAGGTATGCCTGTATTAAAGCTGTTATCACAGAATTGGGTTAATTATCGGAGTTAGTTCCTGGTAATAGGATGAAGTTCAGTTCCCTCTTTCTCTCTTACTCCTGTGTACTCTCTCTTGCCCTCCCACCATCCTATGATGATGTAGCAAGAGGACATTAACCAGATGCTAAGCAGACGCTATTACCATGGTCTTGGACTTCCCAGACTCCAGAACCATAAGTCAATTAAATCTCTTCCCATTATAAATTATTCAGTTTGTGGTGTTTTGTTCTAGAAGCTGAACATGAACTATGAAATATGTTTTATACAACTGAGTGAATATAAAGGCAATTTATCTTCCCCCTTTCAGCCTTCTAGCAAAGTCTAACATACCTACTAGGGAAGATGGTAGGGTGTGAAAAGAAGAGACTTTACATGCCAAAGGCTATGCAGTCTATCCAGAATATTTTATGGATAAAGATGCAGTTTAAAAAACATATGCATATGTAGATAAACAGATGTAGAAAGATAGGAATAGAAATAGATATAACTATTTTCTGTTACTTAAACATGTTAATATTGAATTGGGATAGGGGATTTTCAACATTTCAGATATTCCCGTGACTATTAGGAATAAAAATAATGATTGTTCTGGCAAAATCTCATGCACTTAATTACTTGTAGGGGTAGTTACATAGATATTTATATATATACATACACACACACATACACATATGTTTGTATATATGAAACACTAATTCTAAGTCAGCTTGTTTACTTAATTAGCTCTCTCAATTCTCAACTATTCTGGATCAATAAGAGCTTGCTCTTTTACTTACTATGGGCCCTTGATCAATATTACTGATTTTGAACTTTGAAATTTTCTTTTCAAAAACAAACCATTTTACTTTCCACATTTTCTGTGCCTTCATTAGCAACTAACTTGAACTTTGTTCTCACTGTGAGGTCTCATCCCTTGAACCATCCTTATATTTCTGGCTTATCAACCTCCTTCTGATCTCACTTTTCTCCTTAACTTAGATTGTAAGATCCATATTAAGTGTCTTAATTGTCTTCTCATTAATACTCTGAAATCTCACCCATTGGACTTCTGCTCCCTGTGCTCTTATTAACCCCAACTCTCAGTAGCCCCTACAGTCTTCTTCCTTCACTGCTGTCAGAGTATTTTAATACTGTGGAGAAAGTAGGTAAGGAAATTGATCTGATCCCACTACAGATCCCTACTGCCTAAACCTTCTTCTGTAGCACTACTACTACTTGTCTCATGATTCAATATTTCATCACCTTCTGAAAGAGTTTCAACCTTCTCCCTATAGCCTAATCTGTTTCCTCCTTCTTGGGTTGAAATCCTCTCTTTATTCAATGCCACCCCAAATGATCTGTATAGACTCCCTCCTCCATACGAAGACCTCACGTATATCCACCATCTTATTCTTCCTTCTTGCCTTAAAGAAAAGAAGAAAACAGCCATACTTTCTCCGTGTTTTAGTGCTAACCTCTATCTGGACTTAGATGTTCACTCTTTCTTCCTGTCTTTAAAACTCATTCCATTAAATAACTATTTTCTGTATTTTTCCCTTTGTTCTTACATTTGCTCTGACTACAAACATGCTGCTTACCTCTGTCTTATCCTGAAAAAGACTTTCCTCAGACCAGCAGTCTCCAAAGATTCAATTTGTCTTGTCCTCTTGCTAAGAAACCCCTTGAAATAGTACAATAGTAGCTATGGTTTTCCCCACAACCTCGTCATTCTTTCTCTTACAAAGTACATTTCACTATAAAAGTCCTCATTTAAATTGACTCTTCTTTCATATTTGACCATGGTAACCATCTCTTGTTTCTTGCAACTTATTTCACCCTGGATTCTACACCATGGTTTTAACCCTCACCATTCTACTGACTTTCCATAGAAAGGAATC
This sequence comes from Lepilemur ruficaudatus, assembly GCA_963574885.1. Classification (NCBI taxonomy): domain Eukaryota; kingdom Metazoa; phylum Chordata; class Mammalia; order Primates; family Lepilemuridae; genus Lepilemur; species Lepilemur ruficaudatus. The sequence continues at coordinate 37,370 of CAUYRT010012899.1, read as the reverse complement.
TATCATTTATTTTCTGTTTTACTTTAGATATTTTTCAGTGTGCTCTAACAACGTAGTTCCCAACAGTAACCATTTTCTAAGAGTTGATCCTTAGCTCCTATGCTCTCTACTATTGGTGAATAGATCTATGTGAATAGATCTCATTTCTTTATTGTAATTCCAGGACTTACTTCTTAACCTCCAAACTCACATGTCCACCCACTTGCTCATTACCTCTATTTAAATATTTTGATATGACCAGCATGACCAAAACAAGCCTTAGCATTTTTGTGACTCTTGTCTCCAAATTACTTTTTTCTTCTGACTTTTTACATTTTTATTCATAGCACAATACTTCTGTAAGTAACCACAATTGAAATCTGAGTAATCTTGGATGCCTATGTCTTTTTTTCCCCTTTTGCAACATCAAGTTGTAAATTCTGTTTCCTTTTTCAGTGACTTCCTTTCAACCTTTCCTCTTTTTCATTCTCACTGCCACTTTGTTAGATTTTGTTCTCATTTTCTTTTACTTGGACTGTGGCCAAATTTCCTACACCTTATACAGTGGCTTTTATCAAAAATAATCATAAACATTCTATGTTTCCACTCCACTCTATTTTTCAATTTCTGCATAATTTTATACATTTATTTGCTTCCATAGATCTTTTCCAAAAAGAGAAATATTTGTAAAACTATAAAACTTCTGAAATGTCTTTGATTCAATTATATTGTTTATGTATCCTAAGGCATCCATGCTATTTGATTCTGAAATATGTAATGCCTTCTGGGTTGAGTTTTTATGAAAAATTCAGTAAGTTGCATTTGTGTTTTCTTTTTTGTAATGTAACTGTTTCTTTAGGTATTTTCCTTTTATTCATGAGAAATTCTGTAGCATAACTTTTAATTTAAATGAAAATAATATATATAGAAAAGGGTGGATAACATTATTATTGTCTTCCTTGCAAAAGGTACAAATGTGAAAAACTAGATGAGTCTGTTAGAAACAGAACAATAGGCCTTGTTACTCAGCTTGTGAACAAAGGATAGCCACATACCCTTGCTGTATGATATCCCCAAGATGAATGTCAATTGCCTTTTGTCAAGGGCTACCACGTATCTGCTCTTAAAACCATTTTCCTGAGCCTCAAGCCCTGGGGTAGGCCTTGATCTGTCTCTTTTGTCTTCTTATTCGAAGGAAGTGTATTGGCAGGGAGATTAGAAGCCAGAGGATTTTGTTTCCACCTGCACAGCTCCTGGGATATGCAATGGACTCTGACCTTCAAGTACAGCAGACTCTTGAAGAAACTATCTACTTCTATCCCCGTGTCAAGGATTGACTTAAAAGGTTTTCTGAGCTAATAGATTAAATTACTCTGTAAGGCCAAAGGGCTGAGCTATGGGATTATACCTGATGTAAGCAAGAAATAAATTATTAGGAGGATATGAAGGTCATAAATCTTCCTTTGTAAGTAACACACTTCATGCTGTTTTATTGCTGTGACTGAAATATTAATATCAAGTTTTCTTGACGTGGCACCTGCACCTAACTCAGAACTCTCCACACGGTGCTAAAAACATGACAGTTAATGTTCTTTGGCCTAATACTGTATATTTAGGTGAACTATTCCTTTTGGTGCCACATCTTGTTATACATTATTTTTTATCATGTACTTAATAACCTCAATGAGCATAAGAAATATAATTGAATATATTCAAGAGCTTTGACAGACATTCTTTAAAGTGAGTGCTCAACTTCATAAAATCTGCAGCACCATAAAATAACTCCTTTTATAGAACTTGGATTGATGTTGAAAAAGAAACACAAGTCTGTGAGATGCACAGGAGGAAGAGCTTGGCCTTGTTGATTATGGTATCTCCAGCTCTTTGCCTAGAACATGGTAGAAATTGATGGAATAAATCACACCAGAAAAACCATTTCACAATCAACTTCCAAACATCAAAATTCAGATATACTGGATATTACCACAATGTCTCCCAAACTAATTTGCATGTCTAAACTCAGAATAAACATTCATTAAAAGACCCTGATTTGTGTTCCTCTGGTAAAGTTGCATAAATAATTCTTTAGATTTCTATTTTTCCAATGAAATCACAAGAGGTATGCTCTATTTAAGGCACCAAGAACAATCTCAACATCATATTTGCAACTCTCCAGTTTAATTTATAGATGAACATACTGATGACAAGGACTCTAAAATGGAAGCACTTGAGCCAGGGTCCAATTAGGCTTATAGACCCTCTGAGAACAGAAAAGCTGAAATTGTCCCTTGCACAAATTTTCAATCCAGATAAACTACTCTGTAAAACAAGTGTAATACAATCAGTTCCATATTTCTGATTTTTCTCATAATGAACACCTAACTGATAGCAAGCATCAAATTATTGCTTGTGTCTGTAACTGTATCATTTATATCTGTACCTGTAGTATCTATGTGTCTGTGTGTTTATGTAGGTATCTCTGTATCTATCGCTATGTCTATCTCTATCACTGTCTCTGGCTCTGTCTCTTTGCTGGTGCCCTCAGCATGTGCTTTGTTAAATAATCCAGCACTGATATAGCCTAAAACACAGCGGAAAATAACAGATCGTAATTTAGACAGGTACACTGTATTCTTCCAAGGAAGGCATTTTGATAGTACCTAGAAGAAAAAGGAATGAGAAATCTACTTTTGGTGAAAGAGGCAAATAATTTATTAAGGACAAAAAATTAAACATGAAAACAGTCTTTTATGGTTTCTAAACAACAAAAATTATTAAAATTCCAAATCATATATTGGCAGGAGATCTTGCAATAGCTTTGAAGAAAACTATCTTCTTACTTACCTTATAGTGATTCAGAAGCTATCAATTAAAAATATTTCTTAATTTTCTATATTTATTTGCAATTTGGAGATACGAACCATAAAAATATTTTGACTAACCAAAAAGGGGCACAGTTTTTCCTCTTACTCATTATAAAATAAGCTCATACATGAAACCAACTGTAATAATAATTAAAGATTATGTTATATAAGATCCAAAGTAAATAATAGTAGGGATGAAAAGTAAGCCTAACTTCAAACTATTCTGAGTAGGAATTGATTTTTTCTTTCTTTCTTAATGAAAAAAGTCATCTGAAAGTAAGGTGGAAATTAGTTTGAAAAGTATATTAACATTTATTCTCATAGTCAGGTAAGGATTTTATATTCTAAGGAAAGATAGACTTATAAAGTCTAAGTACCCTTCAAATATGTCTGCATAATTTAATTTATGAATTTAATTTTCATTATTATTTTTAGGTTTCTCTCTTTCTGTTAGTTCTGTCTTTTAATTAGTAGACACTAAGGTAGGGAAAGTTAGAAATCACATTATTATTCCACCATTTGAAAAAGCAACAGAACAACATTCAATTATAAGTATTTCATATGTAATGAAAATGTTTAAAATGCAACTTTCTGAAGAAAGTATTTAATTGAAATTACAAAGTAGTATAAAATATATGTTTGTATTTAATCCAATTGTGGTATTTTTTAATTTTCCAATTAATTCATGTGTGTGTGTGTGTGTGTAATAAGTAAGGGCATGAATAATAATGTTCTTTGGCCTAGATTCAAAATACCACCTGGACAAACATTGAATATCCATAAACCATCCATTAAACTATTTTCTCTGCTCTGAGACTGTCATAGAATAAAACCTAAAGCCTTTCTGCATGAGTGTTTCACTCTCAAGAATTTCAGAAAAAAGTTCTAAAGTCTGGACAATATTCTGGCAAATCAGAAAACTCTAGACGTCATTAAATATGTACCAAAGCGTTAGCAGTTCCCAGATGCCAATCTAAGGACCAGTTGCTTCCAAATTACCTGCGAAGCTTTGAAAACATTAGCTTGTAGGCCCAGCTCTGGACGTTCTGAAAGTCAGTGTGGGACTCAAGAATCTCTATTTTATAAAAGATAGACAGGAGGTTTCTTGTGCATTGCTAAGGTTTTAAATCCATGTCACATTTTCTAATTTCACAAGAATCCGTGGCAGCAAATGTAGGGATGTTAAAAATAAATAAATAAATAAAACTGCTTCTCACCATTCCCTCCCCCATAATCATTTCTCAGGCTGACTCCTCAGAAATTACCCACCGTTATCATCCTCGTTGCACAGTGGAAGGAGAGGCCTGGTCTTTAGATGAGCTTGATGAAAATGCACCTAGGAGGTGTGCCCAAAGGAGTCTGATTTCCATAAATCGATTCTGCAGAGTCTCAATACGCTACAGTTTCCAGCAAAGAGACAAGTTACCCTCCTGCATTCCATTTGTACAATTCAGTCTTGGATTGAGAGTCAATCCTGAATGGGATAAGTTAATAAAAAGTGCGTTTCATTAGACAGAGGCTGCCCTGACCAGTCTGGTTGCCAGAATTAGAGCTTTCTCAAAGATGAGGGTCCTGGGGAAGAGGGTTGGGGTGGATTGGGAATGTTTGGGGGAAGGAGGAGCAGACAAGGAAGAGAAGCAGGAGCCCGGAGATGCTGACCTAGCCGGATTCAGGACATGCTACCCAAAACATGATGCCTTGGCATTTGGGAAAACAGCAGAAGCAGGAAGGCTGCTCTCACCTTTCCCCCACCCTTCCTCCCCGAAGCAGCCATAAAACTCAAGAAGGTCACTCTCTGACCTTCTCCCTTCTTTCCTGAAGACCCTCACGTGACAAGTGTCCTGCCCCATACCTAGAGGAAAATCATGTCACACAGGGACGCCAAGAAGAGTCTGAACAAATGGGCTTTGCTAAGTTCCCTCCAGTTTCCTGCCATTAGAGCATCCCCTTTGTCCTCCAGTCAGACTTCCGCACAACTGTCCATAAACTTTCTTTGGGTCTTTGTTTCTGAAGGCTCTTGTGCCATGTAAAAACATATTACATAAGTTTATATGCTTTTCTCTTGTTTATTTTTCTTTTGTTATTGTAGTCTCAGCCGTGAATCTCAGAATGGGTGAGGAAAAGACGTTAACTTTTTCTCCCCTACAGGCCAAAGGTCCCATTGGCTTTGATGGAATTTTGCACTACATCATCTCTATAGAAACCTGTTTTCTCTACTATTCCAGATAAAGAGGTTTAATATATAATATTAATTTTAAAATCCAACTTAAAAATAATTTGAATAGATAGGCAGAGTAGAAAGACAAGCACACATACAAGTAATTAAAATACAAAGAAGGGTGTAATTTTTTAAGACTGCAATTCTGATGTGTGCTATTGAAGATTTTATGTAGGAGGAAGCATTTGAGCTGAATGGGTGAAATTTTGACAGCTTGAATTTAGGAGAAGGGCAAAAAGCAGAGAAGTGGAAAAATGGAGTGTACTTTAAGTCAAAGACAGGATGTTTTGTATGCCAAAAAATGAATTGCGGCTTAGTAGGATCATGATGTGAAAAATAAGACAAGAAAAGAGAGAATCATACATCAAGCTAAAAAGTTTGCATTTCATCCTGCAGGCAGTGTTGAGCCTTGTGAAATGTTTAGTAAGAGTATAACATGATCAGAACTGTGCTTTAGGAAAACCTGAGAGACAAAGGGGATAGGAAAATCATTTCAAAGTCAAATGCAGCAGTCTGGATAAGAAGCCTTACTGTTAATCAACTAGAAACCAACCAAGAAACACATAATACTATCTGTGTGCAAGTATAGATGCTTCTCAACATATGATAGGGTTATGTCCCAATAAGTCCATTGTAAGTTGAAAATACTGTAAGTCAAAATGCACTTAATACACCTAACATACCGAACATCGTAGCTTAGCTTAGGCTACCTTAATCATGCTCAGAAAACTTACACTAGCCTACATTTGTGCAAAATCATCTAACGTGAAGACTATTTTATAATAAAATGTTGAATATCTCATGTACTTTATTGAACACTTCACTGAAAATGACAAACAGAATAGTTGTATGGGTATTTGAAGTAAGGTTTCTACTGAATGCATATTGCTTTCATATCATCACATAGTTGAAACATCCTAAGTCAAATATCTTAAGTTAGGAACCATCCGTCCTGGACAAAGAACTGAATGAGGGTTTGAACTAGGACAGAGACAAAATGGATGAAAAAAAGTGGAAAAGATTTGAAAGGCATTGTAGAGATTAAAAAAAAAAAAAACACACACAGTTTGTAATTACCTTACTCTATCTTGCTTTAACAAAACAAAACAAAAAAGTCCCATTTTCTTTCTTTTTAAAAACAACTTTATTGAGACAGACTCTACATATCATGAAGTACACCAGCTTAAAGTATGCAAGTCAAAGATTTTTAGTGTAAAGAGTTGTGCATCCATCACCATAATCTAATTGTATAACATTATCATCATGCCCAAAGAAACCTTATACCCATTAGTAGTCATAGCCTGTCCCTGCGTCCCTCCTCCCAGCCATGAGCAACCGCTAACCTATCCATCATCTTTTATGCTTGTGTGTTTTATTGAGCTGTAAGCTGCTAGGAGAAAGGCTCGGTCTTTTAATTAATACATAATACGTAACGATAAACATTTGTTTGTGCGAAATATTAGTTTTGAGCTCACTTCCTTTCTCTCCATTTCCATTTCACACACACAATCACACACGCATGCACCCCACAGGTGTTGCCAGGACACACCATCCTTTCCTTCTGCTTCTCTTGTCCTTGCGTAGATCAGAAAGCTCCTGCAGCGTCTACAGGGTTCAACATAAAATTCAGCTGCATAGAGTCAAAACTAGAGCTCATAAATATTAAAATGAGAGCATAATTTAATATGCAGTTTCTGTTTTTTCCAAATCGACCTGAGGTCTCACCAGCACAGATACTACAAAAGTTATGGGACTTGGCTACCATTTCCACTTAGTTTCATAGAGCCTAAAGAAGCATTTTCTCCCCAGCATTAGAGATAAACAAAGGTAACCCTGTAAACACAAAGCTAACGTGGCTTTGGATAACTTGATTGCCTCTGTGAAAGCAAGTTGGTGCTAGGTTACATTCACTAAAAGGAGAAGTTAGGCCATCCTATTGCTTCAAATGGGAGCACCTTCCAAGACTCATTTCCAGAAACTTCTTCTGACGTCTGTGGGTGAAAGATGAGAAGCAGAGAAAACTTGAATTTTAACTTAATTAATGGCATAGGAGGCCCCACCAGTTATAAAGGATTATGAACACTGTGTCTCATTTGGAAATTTTCACCTCTTTGGAAATAAGAATAAATGTTTTCTCTCAATCTGCAATGCGATGCTACCAAAAGTCAGTATTGTAGAAAACAATTCATATTTTTTTAGAGCCAAGTCTATTGATAATATTTCTGATTAGTTCTGTATTTTGTGAATTTATTGTCATATAATACTGTTGTTATTGTCTTTTGTATGATTTGATTAAACCTTTTTCTTTTTCCTATTGTATACTTGCTTTGTCTTTAAAACATTTCTGTGCCTCCTTCATACCTGATTTTATTTCTTGCTTCCCTCCTCAATATGGCTTCTTCATACGGCCATTTATGTTCTCATTTTTTTCCTATAGATTTATTCACTTATTTTTTTTTATACCCCAAATTCCCTTTCCTTTCATTTTGTAAGTAAATATCCTCGCTCTCTTCCAGGGCCACATCTCCTTCTGATAAACCGCATGCCACGCTTAAAATGTCATTTTTGCTTTGCAGCTCTCTCTAAGAAATCAGGAATTTTAGATATGACATCAAGAGATCTGAGTGTGACTTTCTGTCATGAACCAGAGTAGTGCTGATGTAATCACCTGTCTCATTTAAGTGTGGTCAAATAATTCAGCTTTTTATTTCCTAACGTCAGCTAAAGACAAATGGTAAAAGAAATAATAGATTATGCTTTTCAATATTCAGAAATCTTCACATTTTTTCAGTAATTTCCCTGTAAGAACTAACCAGTGCAATTTACTAACTAGCAAAGGATAAAATACAAACCATTTTAATAATAAGCAAGTAAGCACAAATTTATTCCAAATCTTATCTTCAGTCCTGGTTTACTCACAAAATGGAAATGAGGGCTCAGTAGCATAATTTTAGGAGTAAACCAATCATCAGGAAAATGCCCAGAGGAAAGAGAAACATTTCCTGGTGTGTCCCCAGGTTAAAGGAAATTTTTTGCTCTCTAGTTCCAGTCCTAGATGGTCTGGCCAATCTTAACTCCTGGGAAAAAGTGAAAATAGTACCTGAAATAGGAAGAAATAAGAAACATCCTAATGCATGCACTGACTTCCTGTGAAATTGTCAAAGTCTGGTAACGATGACTTCACAGGGACTGAGAATCTCTTTGCCAATAAAATCAGATATTACCTGGATGACAAGTTTCCTGAAATTTGTATTTTATGCTCATTCAACAATAATTCCCAAGCAGCAAGCAGCAGAGCATCTGCTCACACACTTCAAAATGCAATTATATGCTGGTTATTTTATTTATCATACATCTCTAACTTTTTGTTAAAAAAAGAAAAAACAGCAACCCTGTTGGGTGCCTTCTATGCATGAGTCCCTGTTCCCCCTGTACCCGCCCCACACATACAGAGCAAAACAAGGTCATTATCCTCCAAAGGTTTACAGTGAAGTTATAGCATCTATAGGAATGTGAGTACATGTTCTACTTCATCTCATTTTTCCCAAAGCCTATAGATAATTGTTAGTTATGTAATGAAATCACAATTTTTTTGAATAAATTACTTTTAAAAATATGTTAATTATGCTCTTCTCATATATTATTTCTTCCCTTTGCTAACATTTTAGAAAGTCATTTAGTATTAATTTCTTCAGTTTCTTGGACTTGGTCACTTTTTACAAAATAGCAAATATATTGTTACTGGTTAGAAAAACCCAGAAATATTGATCAAATAACCAACGTCAACCTGAAAGGAAGATGCCCAGCGGATCTGTCCTTGGCCCTTTCTGGTTGAATGTCTTTATTAATGCTGAGGAAAGAGTAGCAATGGCAGGCTTGGGACATTCACAGTTGACACAAATATGGAAGTATTGAGAAATATAAAAGATGATAGAATCAATATTCAAAAAATTCTCAGACTTAACAACTTGTCAGATCTAACTAGAAGGGAAATAAGACAAAAATAAAATATTTGGTACTGTTCTTGGGTCTAAAACATCAAGTTCAAGAGTTGAGCGTGAGGGAGTCTAGACTCAGTAAAAAGAATTCTAGGAAGTGTTCTATTGTATATAAGCTCAAAATGAGTGATCATTATAATGTGGCTTCCCCCAAATCAACTATGAATGAAGAAAGAGAGGTGGAAACACTCCCCACATACCACTGTTTTGTTTTCTGTCTAAACACCACACTTTAAAGGTGACATCAAGAAACTTTAAAAATTTAGGGATAGCATTGATGATGGAAAGAGGATTGAAATACATTAGTATGAATGTATAATACTTAACACTGCAGAGAGGGAACTAAGGAAAGAAATCAATATTGTCTTCAAAATATTTACAGATCTGTCAGGTAGAAGAGTAGTAATTCCATGCGGAATTCCAGATCAAGAGGGAGAAGTCCCAGGAACACAGATTTTAATTTGAGAAAGAGAGGGAGAAAGAGAGAGAGAGCGAGATCCTAACTGTGGAATTATGAAATGGACAACTGACAACCTTGAGAAGTGTAACTTCACGGAAACTGTAGGAACTCAGGCAGAAGTTGATGTCCTCTGAGAAATAATGATTACAGAAAAACTCAAGCATTAGATGGGTGGCTGAACTAGACAAAATGTAAAATCCAATCGAACAGTGAAATTTTATGTCGTGATAAATCTAATTCATGGCTAAGAGATTTGTCTTTTCTCTTTGAAATTTCAATAAGAGATCTGTATTTTTATCCATTATAATAGGAAAGCAAAATGTATAGACATTATAGAACAGCTAAATATCTAAATTGCTAAATCAGAAATTGAATTATACCTTTGTTTTTAATAAATATACTGGTAAATATGAGAAAGATTAAAGTCAGAGTAGCTGCCTTTGAGCTGGGCTAGGGTTCTAGTGAGGGTGGTGTTAAATAAGTAGTAAATAATAGCACCATCTTTTTAACTGTATTCTCACATCACCATGATAACTTTTGAATAAAAGCAAAAAATAAAAAGACTGTTGAAAAATGTCAATGGAGAAAAATAAATGTTTTACTTTTAGATTTTTCTGAGCTTTTCCCCTTATTTCCAAAGGATTTGGAATGCTACCTGGTATTTCTTAGATTTTGCTGATTTTTAAAAAATTATTCAAACTGTTACTTCAAACAAATCTATAATGTTTCATGTAGATTCAGAACTAGGCCATGTAAATTCCATTATCCTTTCACATTTCCAGAACTTGCAGGATAGGGGCAGAGAAATGGTCAATGCAAAGATATACACAGTCTACCTTCAGGTTGCTTTTGAAAATCTGACTTGTTTTTCTTTTATCCCAATTTCTAACAGACACTGGCCAAGTTCTGTGAAGTGCAAAAGGAGGCAGGAAATTGGCTTCTGTGTAGTGAAAATAACAGGATCGTACAGAAAGCAAATCTGCTAGTCAAATTACCTCCAGTCTATTACATTATCTGCATAGTAATAGTCCAGAAATGTTTCTCAGCCTATGACATAACTTGTACCCCATTTTTCTCATTATTTTATTCAGTAAAATATTATGACAATGTCTCTCCTCTGGTGTTAATATCAGATCTATTGAGAATGGGTGGTAAATAGTTAGATGATATGATAGACAAGGATAGACACATAGACATGTAAACACACATCTACTCCCATTTGAAAATTCTTACCTATTCATGGCCTAAACATGAACATGGCCTAAACATGGTTGTTGTTTACAACCATGAGAAATTTGCTTTGTGAGTTGATCAGGTTTCCATATTTGGGAGCAACCTATTAACATATAAATGTCTTTAGGTGCTGCTAATGCCTTAGACTGCTATAAATTAAAACCCCACAGATGATAAAGTGAGTAACATCAGCGAACTTCAGAGAGAAAGCATTGGTTGTAAGAAGAGTGTGGGTTCCACCTTACGGTGTCCCGACATGTGGAAAGCCTAGGGAAGCAGATCTCGGGAGTGAAATGAAACAAGAAACACCTGCTACCTACAAAGGCAGAGGAAATAGTGGCTTTGATGGCGGCCTTGCCATGTTGCTACAGAGCTACATGGTATAAAACCTGGGCTGCGCAGGCATGCATTCTACTTGTGCCTTCTGGATCTTTTCAGGCCTAAGCCCAAGTTCACCTGCAGCAGGCCAGCAATGAGATGGCCCCATGGTCTCTACTTCTTGGTGCTCATGGCTTGTGTAATCCCCTCCCCTTGAATATCAACGGGACCTGTGACTTGCTTCTAATGAATACAATTTGGCAAACGTCAAGAGATGCCCCTCACATGAGTGTGTTACAGTACATCACCCTGTCTTGCAGTGGCCGTGTGGCAGGAATTGCAGGAGACTTCTCAGAACTACAGGCAGCCTCCAGAACCTCAGGGTGGCCTCCAGGCTCCAGCTAGCAAGAAGCTGGGGCCCCCAGCCCTGCAACTGCAAAGAAATGAATTGATCCAACAATCTGAGTGAACTTGGAAGTGAATTTTTTTCTCCGCTGGATTCACTGGCTCATGTGACCCAAGAGGCAGAGCAGACGGTGCTACAGAGCCCTCTGTTTCTCTAGACTTCACTTCAAATTGATAGCCAAGTTCCCCAGTAAGTAATGCTGCCTCCAAGACTCAAAGAGTGCATCAAGATTTGGGCCTCTTTCTTGATGACAGGAGGTGCAACATGCAAAAATGCCTTCTCTACCTTGTGGCATGCCTCAGCGCTCTGAGAATGTCAGCAATCTGGCAAGCCCTTGATTCTCCACGAGGTTTACCCGCCACCCATTTTGATTATTTGCACTTTATTTCATCAAGTCTAATAAAGATATTGCCATCATTTAGTGAATCAGAATGGTGCCCTGTCTTATGTCTGGATAACCAAGGTCTCTGCAGATTATACTTTGATAAGGAACAAGATAACATAGTACAGTGAAATTGTACTTCTGTCCTCACCAGGTAAAAACAACTTGCTTTTGAACCTCCTTGTTGATCTAAATTGCTCCTTTCTGAGAACTGCTCTATGGACTTGGGCGACCAGGAGTCCTCTTCCTTGGTAATCTTCCCCATAACCACTTCCCAGGCGTCTGTTCCACACCTGATGAGCTTCCTTCTCTTCTTCCTTCCTTCTTCGTGTAGTTCTACCTCTAACTCATCTTCACCCCAAAATACATCATTTTCTTCTTCTTTTAATTTTACATTGTATGTTTAAACTTACTAAATCCAGAGCTAAAATCATTAATAAAAGCAAGACTTGCTTTGCTCTGCTCTCTTTCCTTGAGGAAAAAGAAACATTAATCTTAGAACACTGCAAGGAGTTTTTCTAATGTAACAAGGAAAATAAAGAAAAAGGAAAGGCAAATTTCCATATTATACATATTAAACATTCATATTCTGCTGCCATTGTTTTAAATATTTTCTAAGAAAAAGGAATAATTTTACAGAATAAAAATGGTCTATGCTTTAGACTCAGACAACCCTGGATTTGGTTTGAAGCTATTTCACAGACTTCATCACAGCAAGTTAAGTTCCATAATATCCCTGTTGACTTACTGCAGGAATAAATGAGACATATATGGAAATAATATATCATATGGTAGCATTGCATAAATTAAACTTTCCATCTGCTTATATATGTGTTCCCAATGTATGTTAGAACTAATGATCAAGGTTATATTGCTGTGTACTCTTATAAGAGAAAATAATATTTCACAGGGAAAAAAATTATTTCATTCTCAAATCATTGTGCAAGCTGTAAAGTTTAGTACCTTCAGTCTAAAACAGAATCATAATCCACAATGCCTTAAAAACAACACCGAAGAAGTATATCCAGTGAATGTGACTCTTACAATATCATTACACAGAGTATATTTGTTATAATATAGTCAAAAAACAAAAAGTAAAAACAAAAACATCAGAGAGCCCTTACCATATGGGAGGAATCCTTCCCTCTTCCAGCTTTTGCCAGTGCTTCACGATATGAGATGAGACTGAAGTCAGCTGGCCAGACAGTCTGGGCAGTGCAGCTACAGGGAATGGCATTACAGTAAACACACTCCAGCCACGGTCAAGAAATTCCCATTAAGGGACCATTCTATAGAGACCAGGTAGGAAATTTTACTTCCAGATGATGAATTTGGGAATGTGTCAGTGTGGGCCTGTGTGGACCTAAAATCAACTGATAGATAGTTGAGATTAAAGTTGGAGAACTGTGTGTAGCTGATGTTTTGATTTGTTTATGTTTATGATATGACTTGTTTACCCAAAAACAAATACTAATGTTCATGACTTAAGTTTCAAAGGAAATTAAGCCATTCATGTTAACATTTGGAAGTTAGTATCCAAGGCACAAAAAAAGGCTGCATTAGCTACATATATATATATATAAATATATATATATTTTATTGTGGTAAGAACACAACATGAGATTTACTCTCTTAACCACAAATTTTTAAGTATACAATATAGTATTGTTGTTTATAGATACAATATTGTACAAAAGATATATAAAATTTATTTATCTTGCTTAAATGAAACTTCCCATGCATCATTAATTAGTAAGTCTTGTTAATATGGACAGCAAGCCTAGGAAAGTGGTTGGAGCCACTTGGCTTCATGAGTGGCCACTGTGATGGTGGTATGGATAAGTTTATATATATATAAAATTAATCATTATTGATTGATCAGTATATATTATTGATATTTATTAAATAATACTGATCATTTCATATTTAAGATTAAAGCTAAGACCAAGGTAATACATATGGGACATTGTCTTAGCATTCTTTTTAGGACTTCTATGACATGAAAAAATCAGGATTTTTCCTTCTTCAGATGCAGAAAGATTTCAGCAACACTTTTACATGTATGCAAAATATTTATAGACACTGACTGACCTCTCTTAAAATAATAAATCTCTTAGCAAGACTTAGAACAATAAAAAATACTCTAAAGGATGCAGCAACTGTATACTTTGTGATTCTGTAGCTTCAACCTTTAAAAGTGGTTTATTGGAAAGGAAACTCTTGCAAAGAAATAAAATTATAAGAATTTTTTAAGTCTCTTTCAGAAGACAGAAGCAGAGAGAATATTTTCTAAGTCATTCTATGGTGTTAGCATGACTTTATTATCAAAAAGAAAGATATTCATTTTTAAAAAATCAATAGAGATCAATAGTTCTCATGCACATAGATGAAAAATCTCCCCCAAAATTAGGAAATAGAATCTAACAATATATAAAAATAATTATATGCCAAAACCACATGAGATTTATCTTAGTTATAGAGGGCTAATCCTATCTTTGAAAATCAATTAATGTAATCCATCACATTAATAGGCTAAAGAAAAAAATTACACAATCATATCAGTAAATATAAAAAGTACATTTGACAAAACCCAACATCCATTTATAATAAAAATTCTTCATATACTAGGAATAAAAGGGGAACTTTCTCAGCATGTTAAGAATATCTGCAAAACCTACAACCAACATCAAACTTAATAGTGAGAAACTAGAAGCTTTTGCACTAAGATCAAAAGCAAGGCATCAATGTCTCCACTTGCCATGCCTTTTCAACCTCATACTAGAAGTTCTAGCTAATGCAATAAGAAAAGAAAAAATAAATAAAATGTATACTGATTATGATATTGAGAGAGAATAATAAAATTGTAGGACTGACATCACTCAACTTCAAAACTTACTATAAAGCAACAATAAGCAAGACAGTGGGATATTGGTGAAAGAATAGACAAATATTTCTGTGCAACAGAATAGAAAGCCCAGAAATAAACCCACATAAATATAATCAACTGATCTTTGACAAAGGAGCAAAGGCAATACAGTGAAACAAAGACTTTTCAACAAAAGTGGTGTTAGGACAACTGAACATTTACATGAAAAAAATAAATAAATCTAGACACAGATCTTACATCCTTCACAAAAATTAGCTCAAAATGGATTATAAGACACAAAATTAGAAAATTCATAGACGATACCATAGGAAAAAATCTAGATGGCCTTGAGTTTGACAATGAATTTTTAGATACAATACCAAAATCATGATCTGTGAATGAAATAATTGATAAGCTGGGCTTCATTAAAATTAAAAATTTCTTCTCTGTGAAAGACACTATCAGAAGAATAAAAAGACGAGCATGGACTAGGAGAAAATATTTGCAACAGATATATCTGATAAAGGATTGTTATCGAAAATACAGAAAGAACTCTTAAAATTCAACAATAAGGCAGTCAAACAACTCAATTAAAAAATGGGCCAAAGAACTGAAGAGACATCTAACTAAAGAAAATATGCAGATGGTAAATAAGTGCATAAAAACATGTTCCACATCATATGCCATCAAGAAAATGCAAATTAAAACAAAGAGGTATCACTATACACCCATTAGACTGGCCAAAATCCAGAACACTGACAACACCAAATGCTGGTGAGGATGTGGAGCAAATAACTCTCTTTCATTGCTGATGAGAATGTACAATCACACGAACACTTTGGAAGACAGTTTGGCAGCTTCTTACAAAACTAAGCATTCTCTTATCTTATCCTACGATCCAACAATCATGTTCCTTGATGTTTACCCAAAGAACATGAAAACTTATGTCTACACAAAAATACGCAAATGGGTGTTGGGAGCAGCTTTATTCATAATTGCCAAAACTTGGAAGCAACCAATGTCACCTACTGATGTCACCTACCAATGTCCTTCAGCAGGTGAATGGTACATCCAGACAATGAAATATTCTTCAGCACTAAAAAGAAATGAGCTGGTAAACCCTGAAAACACATGGAAAAAACTTAAATGCAAGTGAAAGAAGCCAATCTGAAAAGGCTCTATGCTGTATGATTCCAACTATCTGACGTTTTTAAAAAGGTAAAACTATGGAGACAGTAAAAAAGATCAGTGGTTGCCAGAGGATGGGGGGAAAGTGGGATGAATAGGTAGAACACGTGATTTTTAGGGCAGTGAAAACTACTCTGTATGATACTGTAATGCTGGACACGCGTTATGCATTTTTCAAAGCCATAGAAGGCACAACACCAGGAATGAACCCTAATTGTACACTAAGGACTCCAGGTGATAAAGATGTGCCAGTGTAGGTTCATCAGTTGTAACAATTGTACCACTCTGGTGGGGGATGCTGTTAATAGGGAAAGCTGTGCATACTGGGGGCAGTTGGTATACGGGAAATCTCTGTACCTCTGCTTAATTTTGCTGTGATCCTAAAACTGTTCTAAAACATTAAGTCTATTAAAAATAAAAAAACAAAGACATGCAAAAGACAATGGTGGATTCTGCAAATCACAGCTTTCTCCCCTTTAGCAATTTGTTTTTACAGAGTTTCACACCACATTCTGGGAAGCATCAGTAACTACAGCCCTGAGGCTTTGATGAAATATGTAGGAGCGAGGATGTTCTGGAGCCAGACACTGATTTGCAGCTATGAGTTTGCACACCACTGATATTCGCTTTATTTCTACAGAAATGAGTTTAGTGAGAGCATTTGTGGATAAACTTAGTAAAAGGTCACTAAAACTTAATAGCCCAATGTGTCATTTGAAAGTTAATGCTATGCCTGGTGCTAGGCTTTTATTGTTTTTTTTTTTTAAGTTCCCTACCAATTTCTTAGAAATATCAGTACTTTTCATCAGTCAGAGGAAGATGAGAAATATCTACCAACTATTTTTATGGCTGGGTTGAGCAGGTGTTAACCTTCATTCTTCTAATTCTGTCTTGTTCTCAATAGAACACTATCATGGCCTGTCTTGCATGATTGTGTAAATTCTTCACATTTACTAATCAAAGAAAAAAAAAAGAGTAATAAGGTAGCTTGCATGCTCATTTTACTGAGTACTAAATTGTTTTTCCTGGGCTCTAAAGAATAGCTGATAATTAACTGTCTTTAAATTTAACACTTGAGAAGTGCTTAGGGGAAAAAAGGCATATTTAAGTTTTACAAAAAATAATTCTTCTACCATACGCCCTTGTCTCATCAGTGAACGGGGCAGGACAATTTACATGTTGAAAGGCTTTGGGCCTTCTGTCTAAAGAGCAAAGGTTAGGCAGAAGGTTCCGACCCTTTCTGCTTGTTTTAGTACAATCTTGCCATGTGATAGAATTATAGCCTTGCAAAAAAATCTACAGGGAAAATAGCTGCAATGTGGAGGCAATACTCTGAAGGGCAGAGTAAAATTGCTTTCAAAATATGTGCCATTATTATAAAAGTTCCTCATCTTTATTAGTATCTAGCTGAAAGAATAATAGTTGGAATAAACTAATTTTGCTTTTTCCAACTGTATGCAATTTTATATAATTTAATTTAAATCAATACATATTAATACAAATGCTTGTGCTTTTTTTACTTATAGTCAATGCTATAACTGCATTTTAAATCTATATAGAGTTATGATTTCTACCTGGTCATTATATTCATTGGTGTATTTTATTAAAAAATCATTTTTTCTGTTATTTTAGGTTTTAAAGAATAATCTACATATACACCCACACAGGAACATATATACACATACATATACATATATGCACGTGTATACACATATATGTAAATATATACAATTAACCCTTGAACAACGTGGAGATTATGGCTGCTGACCACATCCTACTGTTGACTGGAAGAGCTACTGATAGCATAAAGTCAATTGAGATATATTTTGCATGTTATGTGTATTATATATGGTATTCTCACAATAAAGTAAGCTAGAGAAAAGAAAATATTATTAATAAAATCATAAGAAGAGAAAATATATTTGCTATTTATTAAGTGGAAGTGGATCCTCATAAAGGTCTTCATCCTCATCATCTTCTTGTTGACTAAGCTGAAGAAGAGAAGAAGAGGAGGGGCGGGTCTTGCTGTTTCAGGAGTGGCAGAGGCAGAAGCCAATCCACGTATAAGTGGACCTGTGCAGTTGATCCATGCTGTTCAAGGGGCAGCTGCCTATGAATATATACACTTATGAATATATGTGTATACATATGAATATATTAATATATTTGTTGATGACTTTTTATAAACAACCACTTTTTCATATTATGAGCATTTATTGCTATTGGGCCAAGCAATAATTAACACAGGCAGGATTTCCCACTTGGACAAACTCCAGTCTTTCAGATGCTGTCATGATAAAGGAAAATAAAAAAATAAAGGCAGCAAGTACTCATATTAGTGCATTTCCTTGGAAATACAGTCATATTTTATAAACTTCTATTTTATAATTGTATTACATATTTTATATTCATCTGTTATGGGTATTTTGTGTGTTCTGGATTTTTGTTGTTTAAATTAACTTTTATCATATATATTTATGGGGTACAATGTGATGTTTTCTTATATGTATACATTGTGAAATAATTAAATCAAGCTAACTGGCATATCTGGAATATTTAAAATCTAATTTCAGCAGTTTTCCAGGATAAGTACATTATTATTAACTACAGTCACCATGCTGTACAATAGATCTCCAGAACAGACCTCCTAACTGAAATTTTAATGCTCATTAACCAACCTCTCCCCATCCTGTATCCAGCCCCTGGTAACCACCATTCTGCTCTCTGCTTCTGTTGAGTTTGACTTACTTAGATACCAAATACAGATGAGAACAGGCAGCATTTGTCTTTCTGTGCCTGGCTTAATTCTCTTAGCATAATATTCTCCAAGTTCATACATGGTTTTTCAAAAGACATGATTTACTCCTTTTTTAAGGCTGAGTAATATTCCATTGTGGCAAAAGCATAGAGCTAGAGGTTGAATTGGGCTATGACTGTAACCCCTAGGACCCAGTACTAGAAGCATGTGTGGAATGGAGGAGAAATAGATTTTGAAATGTATGCAACTGCAAATTTTTCCAATACTGAATGAATAAAATGTAAATGGAAAATTTCACTCTCCAGTAACAGAAATTCTTTCTTTTCAGGAATATGTTACATAATCAAGAATACACAAAGATAAACACATTATGCAATTTTTTGGTGGCAATGACAAAGAAATTGAGTTTATCAAAATTACTGCATGCATAGGGCACAAACCTGCAGCAGGATTAAAACAGTGAGCATGTAAATAACAAATCCTACCTGAAAGAAACTTGAGATTTTCCCAAAATTTGAAAATAATTCTCAAAATTTATATGTTCCGTTAGCAAATTATGATGTTAAAATTACTTTTCTAAACAACCAATGTTTTTGTTAAAAATCAGCCATGATATAGAAAAACAGAATTGTTTTTTCCATTTTTTTTAATAGAAAATGATATTCCAAAGGCACTTCCATCTGAAGAGGAGACTAAAGAGTATGCAGCCAAAAACACAGGAAAAGATGTATTATAGAGCTGTCAGGCATAAAGAACAAAAAAACGTGTTCTTTTCTTGACTTTGTAATGTGTAGGTATTTGTTGGCTTTTTAAAATTTGTCATTTGTTATTTCTTGTCTCACTCTAAATAAAAATGCATTTCTGCCTATAGTTTTGCATTTATGATTTTGTATTTTGCAAACTATAAAAAAAACAAATTGAATGTATTCCAACTCAAGGTCCCATTAGCTAGATCCCAAATATGCTTTTTCAATATCCCCTAACACAAAGTGAGGGGAAGAGGGAAAGAGAGTGGAAGAAGACAGTGCTTTTAACCAATTATGGTTAAAATATCTTATTTTGTAAATTCTGTAAAAATGCCTGACTATACAAATCCTCTGTTAGAGCCTCTCTCAGAGTCCTGGAAGGAGCTTGAGCAGTTGAAACCCCCTGAAGCTGACCCTGCATTTGCTCCTCAGGAAATCCTTTTCTGCTCCCCCTGGGCGTCAGCCCAGCCCATGGCCATACATTCAATTACTCACCCAACAAACTTGGCCAGTGCAGTTAGAACATACCAGGCACTGCTCTTGGTGGTGGGGGGTAAGGAGGTCCCAAGACAAATTCCCTGTTGTCATGGAACTTTTCTTTCAAGTAGCAAGCAAGTACAAAAATAATCTAGACTATAAAATAGTCATATAAGCCATGCAGAAAATAAAACAGGGCCTAACAGAAGTGACTGGGGTGGTGAGCAGCCTTAGGCAGTCTGAGAATGTGGTTCTGAGATGATGATGTTCTGAGGCACAATGAACAGAGACCTCATATACATAAACTGGCCCTGCAGATGTTTGGGGAGAAATTGTCTCAAGTGGCAAACAGTAAGTGCACAAGCTCAAGGCAGAATAGTTTCTGACGTTCAGGGAACACAGGAATGGTGGCGTGTGGCGGGAGCATGGTGACAGAGGGCCATGGGGAAGGAGGCCCCCATGGCAGCATCGTGTGAGACCTTCAATGCAAGGCTAGCAAGGTGCATGGATGTCATTCTAAACGTGATGGGCTATTCCCTCCTGAATGTTCCAAAGAACATTTTGCAAAGAATTTTGCAAAATCAAAATACCTAAAGCCACATTCATCATCTTTCTTCCACAAACATGGTTATGCTTCGTGCTTCTGTGTGGCTGAACTCAGTTAATAAAATCATCCCCCTCCATTGCACAACTAAAAAAGCTCCTATTCTTCCCTGTAATTCCCCCTTGATTTTCAATTCAAGGTAAGTGCCAAATGCTATTGATTCTTCCTCCTAAATGTCCCTCCTCACGAGCTCTTCTTCATATCACCGCCTCTGCCTCAGTTTACCCCTCCTACTCTGTCAGCTGGATCTCCCCTCACTTGCCTCTCAAGAGACTCACTGCCTCTAGTTTGAGCCCCTTGAGTTAGTTTTTACACAGCAGCCACATGAGCTTTTCAAACAAACATCTGTCACATCCTTCCTACGTTAAAGCTCCCTCCTGCTTCACCCCTGCATGAAGGATAAAGTTTACACCGTCAGAGCTGGAATGCTAGAGCCTTTAGGTCTGGCCTTTACCTACAACTCTAATCTCCGACCTGTCACACAAATTAATTCTCCAACAAAACCAAACTACCCGCAATGTTCTTTATGTTCCCACCGTTTCAAAACTCTATTTTTGATGCATGCTGTTCCTGACATTTGGAATGACTCACTCCGTTACACTCCCTGCTGTGCCTCTGCAAAGTCCATCCTTAAAAGCCGAGTTTCAGTGGCACTTTTTTTAATACTTCTCTGAAAACACACACACTTTCCTCCCATCTCTCTCTCTCTCTCTCTCTCTCTCTCTCTCTCTCTCCACCACCACCTGACTCCACACTGCTTCTGCGCTGCCTCTGCTATAGTTTGCATCCAGCATTACTTTAGATCCACAGCTTCTGTGCTAATACCCAATGTAGTGATTCTATGCTTGTGCCTCGAGCAATACTTGATGAGAAGCCTGCAGAGCTTGTGCCTCAGCCGGGCAACTATCCATCATAACAATAAAATGCTAAACATGCAGGGAATTTGAAGATCATGAAAGCAATCCCTCCCCCCTCACATTACAAATAAGGAAACCGATAACCAGAAAGGTTAAGCAGCAAGGTAACCATAGTTAGTTTTTCAGAGCCTGCAGTAACCTCAATTCTCCTAGCTGGTGAGCTTTAGCCTGATGCTTTGTGCACCATCAGGTACTGCTTCCTTCTCTATCTGCTCTTGTGGGTATCTTAAATGGATAGGCGATGGACAGCTCTGGACTCATTTGTTTTATTTATACAAGACACTCAATATTTGTGCAATGAGTGGATGAAACAATAAGTTTTGCTTGTAATAATCTAATTGATACTGTCAACAAGTGTTACTGTGCATTCACTTATTTGCTTCACTCAAGTTTTTTCACTCAGTCATCACTTTTTATATGCTTATATGCCAAATGCCAAATGTTGAGAATAAAAATGCAATACAGAACATGGTCTTTGTACTCTAGAAAATCAAAGAGAAATAGACATATAATCAGAATATTAAAGCAAAGTTAAAAGGATTATAATAGAAGTGTGAAAAAACCAAGTGCATTATTTTGCTAAGAAATGGCAGCCAAGGTTTGTAGAGAAAATGATATTTGAGCTACACATTCATTCATTGCCAGGCACTAAACTTGATAACAATAAAAATGAGAGAAACAAAAGCATAAATAATGAAATGATTAACCAGTGTTTTTTATACTCACCTTGAATTAATCTCGTAAATGATAACACAAATTTATTTATTTTGGGAGGTATTTTATTTTACTTTATTTATCTTTTATTTCAAAGCATTATGGGGGTACAAATGTTTTTGGTTACATAGATCACTTTTGTAATGCTTGAGTCAGGGTTATAAGTGTGCCCATCACCCAGATATTGTTCATTGTACTCTTTAGGTAGATTTTCATCCATCCCCTCCTTTCCTCTTTCCCTGCTTGATTTCTATTGAGTTTTATTTCCCTCTGTGCACATGTGTGCTCATCAGTTAGCTCCAATTTAATAGTGAGTACATGTGGTGATTGTTTTTCCATTCTTTAGATACATCACTTAGGATAATGGTCTCCAGTTTCACCCAAATTTTTGCATATGGCATTAAGCCATCCTTCTTCATGGCTGAGTAGTACTCCATAGTATACATATACCACATTTGTTAATCCACTCATGAGTCAATGGGCATTTGGGTTGATTCCACATTTTTGCAATTGTGAATTGTGCTGCAATAAATATTCGAGAGCAGGTGTCTTTTTGATAAAATGACTTTTTTCCTTTGGGTAAACACCCAGTAGTAGGATTGCTGGATCAAATGGTAGGTCTACTTTTAGTTCTTTGAGGAATCTCCATACTGTTTTCCATAAAGATTCCACCAAAAGACTCCTGAAACTGATATATAAATTCAGCAAAGTCTCAGATTACAAAATCAATGTATACAAATCAGTAGCATTCCTATATAGCAATAATAGTCAAGCTGAGAGTCAAATCAAAGACTCAATACCACTCACAATTGCTGCAAAGAAAATAAAATACCTAGGTATATATTTAACCAAGGAGGTGAAAGATCTCTACAAAGAGAACTACAAAACGCTAAGGAAAGAAATCACAGATGATACAACTAAGTGGAAAAACATCATGGTCATGGATCAGTAGAGTCAACATTGTTATTAATAAAATGTCCATACTATCCAAAGTGATTTACAGATTCAATGCAGTCCCCATCAAAATACTAAGGTCTTGTTTTACAGACCGAGAAAAAATAATCCTAAGCTTCGTTTGGGACCAGAAATGAGCCCAAATAGCCAAAGCAATGTTAAACAGAAGTAACAAATTGGGAAGCATCACATTACCAGACTTCAAACTATAATACAAAGCTTTAGTAACCAAAACAGCATAGTATTGGCACAAAAATAGAGACATAGACCAATGGAACAGACAAGAAAACCCAGATATGAAGGAATTCACATACAGTCAACTGATCTTTGACAAAGCAGACAACAATATACACTAGGGGAAAGAATCCCTATTCAATAAATGGTGTTGGGAAAATTGGATAGCCACATGCAGAAGGATGAAACAAGATCCATATCTCTCACTACTCACAAAAATTAACTCAAGATGGACAAAGGACTTAAATGTAAGGCATGAAACCATAAGAATTCTAGAAGAAAATGTTGGTAAAATTCTTCTAGATATTTGCCTAGGCAAAGAATTCATGAAGAAGACCCCAATGGCAATCACAGCAACAACAAAAATAAATAAATTGGACGTGATTAAATTAAAAAGCTTCTGCACAGCCAAGGAAATAATCAACAGAGAAAATAGACAACCTACAGAACGGGAGAAAATATTTGCAAGCTATACATCTGATAAAGGGCTAATAACCAGAATCTATAAAGAGCTCAAGCAAATCAGCAAGAAAAAAACAAACAACCCCATCAAACAGTAGGCAAAGCCATTAACAGAAGCTCCTCAAAAGAAGATAGACAATGGCCAATAAATATATGAAAAGATGCTCACTAATCATCAGGAAAACGCAAATTAAAACCACAATGAGATATCACCTTACCCCAGCCAGAATGGCTTTTACTAAAAAATCCAAAAACAATAGATGCTGGTATGGATGCAGAGAGAAAGGAAGGTTTATACACTGTTGTTGGAGCAGCAAATTAGGATAACACTAATTTATTTTTATTCAACAAAATTACAGTCAAGATTAATCAGTGATATTCCTATGACCATAAATTTATTATTTTTTAATTTCATGTATTATTAGGTTAATGTATTCTTTAGCATTTCAGCTTTAAGGTTTAATTTTAATTTTCTTTCTGAACCCTTGAAATTGGAATAAGTGCAGAATTCATTTCTGGTTCTCCCTCTCTACTGAAAGAAGCAACATACTGATTTTGCTTGCCACAAGAATGTTGTTGTGATGAGGTTCTACAAAAAATGACTTGGCAAATTGAAATAAAATAAAAATTTTCTTCTGCTCTGGTGGTAAGACTATATCGCATTTCACAGTTCAACAAATACTTTTTTTCACTTGGCTTTTCAAATTTGTTTGCTTGATCTGTGTCCAAAGGTAAATATATACATGAGCAAACCTATTCTTAGTTATGAATTTCTGGAAATCTAAAAAAGAAATCATTTCTGGAAGTCACCGGCTTGATTACCACATACAAAAGTTTATAGTGTTCATATAAACATTCCGAAGCTCTAGCCATATATGTTAACTTATCTTATTTATTGTGAAGAATCTCCCACCACTTTTCAACATTTTCAAAAGTCATTTTAAAACTCTGAATTAATTCTCTCACTTGTTCTTACTACTGGAGAGAATGATATTGTGGCATTTTTCTTCCTTTAATTTGAGGATCATTTCATAAAATTAGAAAATATCAATTATAACAATGGAAGTTTTCATAAGAACAGGTATAAATATATTTAATGAGGAAATAGAATAGTATAGCCATCATTAGATATGCAACAAATTCATACCAACACATACGTTTTTGATATATATGTGTGTAATGTAAACGTTTGTAACAATGTTTAAATGAATGTATGATGGATTTGTTTTATTATTGTCAAAGTACTTTGAATGCGTGTTTCACTATACCCTCACAACTCAGTTGCTTACAGGAAGACACTGAAGCTAAATGACTTACTCAAGGTCACACAGCTAGGTTTACTAAACTGGGTTGTATTAAAATGACATTTATGCCATGTTGTCTATTGTTTTTATATATGCAAATTTACTCCTTAGGCATGATCTTTTATTTTGTGATTAAACTTCCAAAGGGCATTTTTGACTTTCACATTGGCTTAGTTCAAGTAGAAATTAATTTCCTCTTGAGAAGAGTTATGAGTTTCAAAATATCCCCTGTGCGCACATTTGCTGAAAAGGTTATTTGTACTGCAAATGTTCGTGGGGGAGATATCTGAGCTTTCATTAGGCATACATATCTTTATACACAAAGCCCCACTTTAAGTTAATGAGATCAGAATTCTGTAGTGACTTTTGGAAGCTAGTCTACCACTTTGTGGTTATGCTCTTGTTTTACACCATATTTAAATATTATTTGTCCTTTAATTTCCAATTTTGTACAGTTAAAAATTTTGTGATAGAGTCTCATCTAATAGCCATACCAAGAAAACTCCAAAACAGAACTAACCAGTACTAAACTCATGTAACTAAAGTAGCCATTCCAGCCTTTGTTATTGTGATCAGTATTTTAACGCTCAAGCCAAAGTGTTTGATCAGCAGAGTTTCTCTGGACATAACTACACATAATGCCACAGCTGTAGGAAGCATCAGGACATAAGCAACAGCACTTCGGCAGAGTAAGTTTTTTCATTCCTGAACTGTGAAACTGACCAGAAAGTTGAAGTATCTGGCAGGATACGTGGCTGGAAAATCCCCTAACCACAGATTTTAAAGCTCTTAAGATGCTTGTGGCTTAACGCATATATATCATTATCCTAACATTCACTGAAATGAAATACCATTACACATTACTAAATATAGATTTTATTTCATATCAGGATGATTCTGTTTGTCATAATGTCCTCAAATAATGTCCTAGAACATACTTGTTACAGAAACTTAGAGAATTATTTATCTTGTTTTATTTAAATAAAGTAAAACTTAAAAAAAGCAAGGTCTCCGAGAACTGATCATTTCCCTCATTTTAGCCTGAATTATTACTTTATTAAAAAATATTTAATATTCAAGTCATATTTTATCTTTGTTTATAACTGTAGTCTTAATTTCTAGGGCACATTTGGCTTTAGAAGAAAAAGATTTCAACTAAGTAAATTATATATGCAAATATATGCATATATATGTGTAAACACAAGCATATACATGTGCTCACCCTTTTAATTTTTCTTTGGTAAGCTATTTTGCTGATCTTTCTAGGCAAGGAAGAGAAAATGGGTGTGCATATGAGTGTATTTTAATCTTTTCAGCAGTTCCACAGATAAAAGACTCCACGCAAGCATTTGCTTTTCACTTGTGAAACCGTATCCATCCTTTGCCTACCCAGATAAGGATATTTCCGTTAATCAAAAAAAAAAAAAAAAATCTCAGCCGGTTCAGTGTAATGCCTTGTTTTACACCAGGTGTCATACAAACTCGTACAGATGTATGCAGCTGCTTTCCTCCAGCAAGTGGTAGCACTTGATGTCGGACCTCCAACAACTTCCTGGCAGCTGACTACTGTTGCTATAAACCATTCAGAGAGAAGATGGGGATGGTGGGTGAGTGCTGCACACTTAAACTGTCACTGTAAAACCAAGGTGCCATAGACGATGGCTCTAGAGATGGTCTCTAAAGACCCAAATCAGCTCTAACAAATCTGACTCTTACCTTTTGTTACTCAACTTTGGTGGCATTTTTATGCCAGTTGAGTCATTTAATTTTATTTGAAGAGCCTTTAGTATAACATGAAACACAAGTTAAGCACTGTTAATTCTATAAGATATTTCCTTGTTCCATTTTCCTTCTAGTGGCTATATAATGGTTATTGCAGTCTGCCTTGAAGATGCCTTATTTTCTTCTTCATTTTTATTAGAGTAAGTAGGGTGATAAACTTGAGACTTTTCATTGAAAGAAAGTCTTAAAACTTTAGATAGTCTTATACAGTTCAAAATAAGTAACTAAAAGGAAGCATAAGAAAATAAGAAGAGATAATCATAGATGGATAAATGTATGTGTACATACACACACGCACACATATAGCCATAATGTTATTAAAACACCATCTTCTAGCCTGAGACATCTTTTCAAAAGAAAATAGAAACGTATGCTATTAATTTTATTTATACAACAATTTTTCACTTTTTTATATTAGCCAACAAGTAGTTGGTTTTTTGTAGTGTTTTCTCAAGAGAAATACTTAAAACCAGTGTCAAGACAGCTTCTTTTTTATAAGAGAAACAGATATAATCCTCATACTTGTCTGTAGCCAAATCATTCTATTTTCTCTTTGTGTTTTGAATCAATACAACAGTTAGTTCTATTTTCTTTCACACAAAGCACTGGTAGAGAATGGTTTTTTCTTAGAGAAAGTGGGTCCAGTTGGTAGTAAGAAGACTTGTTTTCATTTTATTAGTAAGCGATTGAAATAATCCTTTGTCTTCTCTGTATCTCAGTAGTAAAATGGATCTCCTCAGAACAGACATTCCCCAAAGGTGGCGTATGGCTGCAGAGTTATTCGAAAGCACAAGAACCATACTTTTTTTTTGTAATTCCCAGATTGCTCAGTTCAGATTCTTATATATCAAGAGCTTGCAATTCAAAGCATTCCAAGGATATTACACTTACTGAGCTCTTTGTGTTATTTCAACAATTTGTGCTCTTTAGGAAGCTCCATACAAAGGTCTGTTGCCCTTTCAGTACGACCTTCCCAAGACGGAGCTCCTCAACTATTCTGGAAGATAATCACGACTGTTTCTCTGTTACTGTTGTTGACAATTCCATTTGTCTCTCCCTCTCTGCAGCATCACTTCATTCATTTCATTTATAGATGATCTAACATTTCAGGCCCAATTCTCAGCTCTGAAAATAACAAAGATGAACGAGACACATTCCCTGAGTTAAAGGCATTCAGGGACTCTGGGGTAGTCAGACCAGCACACGAGATCAAAACCCAATATTTGCAGCATGATGTCAAGTGCAAATCAAAGTGGGTGACGTGAACAAAGATGCAGAACACAGCCCAAGGTCTGGGGGCTCAAGATGGCTAAGTGCGGTGACTAGTCCTGTGCTAAAAGATGAAGAGCATTATCTGATTAAGGCTGAAGAAGGAGATAAGATTTTCTTAATTAAGGAGAGAGCATTAAAACAAACAAGTAAACAAAATCCTATGATCAGGAAGTATCGAAACAGGACCGAATATAGAAAGCCACAAATGTAACTGGCATCTTGAATCAATCCTACCTGGAACAAAAGTATAAACAACCCGGCTTTGCCTCTCAGTATTCTTCACATTGATCTGGTGGCGTCGTGCTTTCTCCCGAAACACAGACAGACTTGCTGATTTTCCTAGTCAGTTTCTTCATGCAATTATTAAAATATCAGTCCCATAAGATAATCAAAATTTCCAACTTGATTTAAAGTTAAAACTTCTCCCCTTCCCCATCTTGTGTTTACAATTGAGGAAGGGGGTGTGCAAGCTTCTTTTCTCTTGCACATAATGTAAGAGAGTGGAATTAATTTTCAAGAAAATGCATAGCCATTGAAAATACTTACTTGGAAGAGTGATATCATCAGATTTGAGTGTATAAATATGACTTGTTTGGAAAGGGAATATGAAGATAATAGGCCAGGGGCAGAAAGAGAATAAAAGAAGTTTCTCCCCCAGTTATCCCTGTTAGATTCAGTGAGGACTTGTATTAGTACTGCAACAGGAGTGGTGAAAGAGAGAGAAAGCAGTTAGGGGAAACTAAGGCAGGGAAATCTGTGTGCACTAGGTGAGTATCTGGATGAAGGCGGAGAAGAGAATTTGAGATAAAGGTAAATCTCAGGTTTCTAATTTGGACGGATGGACACCATCGACTTCTCTGAAAGTACAACAGGAGGTGCGGTGAGCTCCAGTTCAAACCTGCTGAGTTTGAGGGGCTCGTGCGACAAAGGCGAAGACAGTCATTGGGCACTCAAATCTATTAGAATAAATCCCAACCGGAAAACTCAGGCTGAAGCTCCTACATCAATATCACTATTGATACAGATTGGTGCTTAAGAAGTGGACAGAGACTTGAGTAGTCTAGAAAGAAGACAGAAAAGAAAATGAGAGGATATGTTATCACTGAAGCCACACAGTTATTTCCAACCTTGAAATTGATTGATTTATTAAAAATGTTTAACTTCTCAATTCTATCAATAAGATGATTTCCATTTCACTGCAAATACCATATATGTGTAATAAAACATGTTTTTAGAAGTACATTCATCATTCCAGAAACTTAAAAAACAATATTGCAGTATAAATATAGTGAAAGGAAAAAACTTGTTTTTTCAAAAGCTTCCATGACTGCCTGATCAATAGGGATTAGTACCTTTTTGGGGGGTAGTGGTGGAGAGTTGGGAGCTTTGGTAACTAATTTATGATCAGCACCTTTTCATTGTCTGCTCTTCACCAGGTGGGAATTTAGCCATTTAGGAAGCTGGTTCTTCCGGTGTTAGAAAATCTGGGCTTCTTACAGGTGTCCTTTAGCACATTATCATTCCGTGATCACATACAAAGACCTTGGATTTATCTGCTTCTCTGGAACTTCATATCATTAGGAACATAAGCCTATTATCACTTTCGTCTCTATCTGTGATGGAGTTTGGTTAAAACTGCCTTGAAATCCTCCAATAAACTATTTTACTCGTGTTACTTTTTTTTTTTTTTAATAGTCTTCAGAGCTATCTTTTATACGAGGAAATTGAAAGCCTCTTTATCTGAGTAATTAAATGAGGTACAAGTTGCTGGGTATGAGAAGAGACATTTAAACCCTACAAATGGGATGAGTCAATTATTTTTCAGGTTGAATAAGTGCTGTAGGCTTTATTGCCATTAATGAGACTGCTATCAGCTTAGAACTTGAATTTTGATTCTAATGGTGTTTTTAGAAGTAATTTATATCTTTTCTTTTATAATTTATTTGAATGAATTAATCATTATTAATAGAAACTAATGTGTTTATTTATCTAATGAGCTATAATAATAATAAGCCTCTACTATTTATATAGCACTTACTATTATTTTGTTCAGAGTTAAGGAATAAAATACCAAATTTAACAGTAAATACAGAAATGTTGAAGTACCCATCTATCTATATTATGGTATAGATAGATCTGGGATGGATGGATGGATGGATGGATAGATGGATGGATGGATAGTTAAAGATGAAACAGTATCAATCAGCAGGTGCGAGGAAGAGGCTATTTCTCAAGCCAGTAAGTAACTTGGCCAGAGCCTCACATTGCTCTGTCTAACTACTGGCATTAATATCATAAATAAGGGCAAAACTTTATCACCGTCCTCAAGAATATTTTAACCCAATAGAGAGACAAAGCTAACACAAGAGTTAAAAAACAATTTCTAGTGAAGAAACTCTTCTCTTCTTCAACAGTAACATCATTCTCAATGTGACCAAAAACTAGTGGACCAGAAGAGCCCCACATGATAACAGAACCAACAAGCTTCACCAACATGGACACTGTTGGAAAAGTGGGCCAAGTTTTAGCTTCCAAGTACATAATTCTGCTATGAGGTTTCAGACTCGGATTTCTAATACATTTTTAACCAAGTGTAGAATAGATATCTCCAATTTCTCCTTGCAGAAAACAAAATTGTGATCGCCATAAAACAGACTACATTGTGTATTTCACACCATTCACAGAATCCAATATTATGATAAGAGAGTAAAAGACATGGCATTTGCTAAATATGCTTGGAGCTAAGGGTGTTATTACTGTCTAACCAAACAATTCTACTAACCAAATTCTTCTACATCAAGTTACTTCACATAAGGTAAGGAATTGCAGAAAGTCTTGAAATGCTATTGATGAGAAATATAAGCCATTCTCAGATTTCTAAACTTGGGATTATCTGTCTCTCACAAATACATAAATATTTATTTTTCTTTTCAAACTATTGCCATCTTCACAAACACACCAATAATATACAGATCTTGGTAGCCTAATCAAAAGTGCTGCAAATGACAAAGAGTTCAAAGACATTGAAAAGTGGTTTTACACCATTGCAACACGGAAATAACGTGTAGAGCAAAGTAGGTCTGAAGATGTCTCAGATCACATCACATGGTGATCTCCTAGATATACTGATAGAAATATTTACCTCATTGTAAAAATCTGTACTATGTGTTCATAGTGAATAAAAATGACTGATGCTTACAGACCTCTACTGGAAGTCTCTGCAAACTAGATTTTAATGCTGTTATCATAATCTTTATGGTATGTTCTATCTGAGATGTTCTAAAATCAAATTTTAGAAACAAATTAATTTATTTACTCAACATATATTTTTGAGCACTCCCTATGAGATGAGCCTTAATCTGAATGCTAGAGATAACCCGGAGAACAAGACAGATCAAATTCATATTCTCACAGGCTTGTATTCTTACACAATATGCAGAGTACCTCATATCTTCCCTGTATGGCAAACTAATATTGATTTTCACTGACTTATATTATAAATATCCATCAGAAGCTCTTTAGCAAAGCATCTTACCAAAATAAACCATAACAAAAGAAAATAAGTCGCCATTATCTAATTAGTATGAAATAAATATTTGGTCAGTGAATAAGTCAATAATTTTCCCAAAATGTAGCTGTTATCAAAATAGTTCTTTCATTTTAGGTTTTTAGTATGAGTCAGAATTTATTTCCATGCTGGATTTTACTGAAACCAAATTATAGTATCACCTTCATCATATGTGTAATGTCATTTAAATGTTCATAAATGTAGTTTTGACCATATGTATTATTACATTTCTTATGTTAAATATTTGTCCCTAAGTGTTGCTTTTAAATTCTGCTCAAAGAGCAAAAGCCATTCATAATATATGACTAGAAATCATCACATAATCTAGTAATTATGTAACCACAATTAAAAAACCATAGGGGAGAAGATTTTGGACAAACTTGCCTAATATCTTTTTATCTGTGGCAATCATGAAAACATGAAACGGCATGTTCCAAAAATCCCAATGTTCCAAAGGGCATTTTCCAAAATATCATGGCAAATAAAGTGGGAGTGGAGCATTACGTGTTTTCACTTACTAATAATCAGATTCCACTGGGGCCAAACTTGGGTGTCACTTAGCTGCTATATCAATTATTTTCCACAGTTTTCCTACCCATAATTGCGGTTAAGCTTATTCTAACTTACTTGTATCCATCTTTTATTTTCTTCTCATTTTGAACTTTTTTCCTTTTCAGCAGTTTCCTTGTTAATAGTAGTCAAGTTCGTGATTATATACATAGCAAAGTCAGATGTGCTCAGCTGCCATCCAAGAGACTTACAGTAGGACTGATGGCTGAATGGTTAACAGAATGGGAGAAATGGGCACGACTGCTTTAAACAACAGAAATCACCTGTGTAGAATTCTGTCCTCAGTGAAAACTCCTTCCAAATAAAGATGAAATAAAGACTTTTCCAGAAAATTAAAGTGAAGAGAATTTACCACTACAAGATCTACATACTGAAATAAATACTAAAGGAAGTTCCTCAAGCATAAGGAAAATAATCCTAGAAATAAACATAGAAAAGAGTAAAAGTGCTAAAAATGAAAGTACAGAAAAATGTCACTGAAGCAGTAGCCAAAAGAATTCTGGTGTAGGTAATGACAATCAATATCAAACAAGGCAGGTTTTAAGGCAAGAAGCATCACCAGAGATAAAAAGAAACAGTTCCAACTGAAAAGGTTAACCCACCAGGAAGTTTTAAAAATTCTAAATTTGTGTCCACCTAACAACATAATTTCCAAATATAGTCATGTGTCTCTCAACAAGGGGATATATTCTGTGAAACTCACTGTTAGGTGATTTTGTTGTTGTGCAAACAACATAGACGCCACAGCCTACTGCACGTGGAGGCTCTATGGTACAAACCTGTACAGCATGTTACTGTACTGAATACTGTAGTTATTTGTCTATTTAATCATATCTAAACATAGAAAATGTGATGCATTGCACCATAGTGTTATGATGGCTAGGACACCACTACGCTATGTGACTTTTTCAGCTCCATTTTAACCGTTTGGGGCCACCACTGTGTATGCAGTCTGCTGCTGATGGAAACGTCATTATGCAGCACGTAACTATAGATATGCCACAGAGTGACAAATGTGAAAGAAAAATTGACAAATCAACAACACATTTTAAAACATATTTCTCATAATTAATATACCAAGCAGAGAAAAAGACCCAGTAGGCATATAGAAGATCTAAACAATATGATTAAGAAACTTGACCTAATGGATTTATATGAAGCAGTACAAAATAGAAGAATACACAGACTCTTTTGAAATTTACGTGAAGCATTTATCAAAATTTATTGTCAAGCTGAGCTATAAAGCAACTCTCAACAAGTTTGAAAGTACTATTCATCCCCTGATCACGGTGTAGTTACACTGGAAAGCAGTAATTAAGAATGATATAATGTGCCAATATGCTTGAAAATTAAGCAATATATTTCTAAATAATGCACAAGTAAAGGAAGAAAACCTAATGAAATCAGAAAATATTTAGAACTAAATTTAATAAAAATATATCTTAAATATTGGGGGAGGCAGGTAAAACTGTGATTAAAGAAAGCTGTTGCAGTGAGTCTACATTTTAGCAAAGGAGAAAGTCTAAAGAACTTTCCAAAGAAGTTGGAAAAATAACAGCAAATTAATTTCAATGAACATGGAAAGAATAAAACTTAGATTAATGTATAAAAACGAAATTAAAATTCTATGAAATAATAAACATACAATGGAAAAATTGAAGAGCCAAAATTGATTTCTCTGAAAAGAATAATAATTTTTATAAACTCCCAATAAGATTTACTAAAAGACAGAAAAGAGGAATGAACAATATAAGAAAATTTTTAAAAGGTACATCACAGCAGATATTACAGATGCTTAAGAGATTTAAATATACCAATATATTTCAAAATCTAGAAGAAATTGTCAAATTCCTAAAAAAAATAGCTTGCTAAAACTAATTGTAAAACCTGTTTGAATATATTATATCTATTAAAGAAACATAAGGAAATTTTCCACAAAGAAAACTCCAAGCCCATATGGCTTTACCAATGTGTGAGTTCTTCAAATTATTGCTTTAAAGAATTAAAGTAATAAATTAAACTGTCAATATTCATAGACAACATAATCCATCAAGGAGAGAGAAATAGAGCCATGCAACTGAATAGAGAGTTCAAAACCAGAACAACCCTATACTTGTCACTTGCTTTGTAATGCAGGTGACACTTTAGTGTGTTTGAAAGAATAGTCTTTTTAATAAGTGGTGTTGGGTCAATTGCATATCCGTATGAAAGAAAGAAGAATGAACCTTGACCTCTACATCACAAATAAACAATTCTGGCTGGAGTGCAGATCTAAATTTGAAAGATGAATTAATAAAAAAAAAATTCTGTAATAAAACTTAGGAAAATAACTTCCTGATAATAGGCTTGAAACTATAATCTGTGTGAATATACAGATCAATAAATAAACACTTTCTTTAAAAAAAACTTCATTCAAATTCAAAACCGTCAAGGATCAGCTACAGAATTTCTAGGAAAAAACAAAAGAAAGAATAACAAATTACTTCAAGTTAAGGTCTATTTCATGAAAACCACAAAGGTAAGAGATTCATCTAGCATTCAGCAGTCAAAGATCGGGAATAAAACAATAACTGCATTTAAGAAAATGTAAATGCATAAGAAATTGATTTTCACCATTTTCCGTTTCATGACATGCTTGGATAGGCACAATACTTCAACCATACGTGTAGATGGAAGAGCGCTCTGTGCCTATCAAAGAATAATCATGAGCCAGAAAAGATTAATGGGAATAGGGATGTCTTTGGAAAAAAAGTAAATAAAAAAGTTTTAATAATAAAATAGACTATAAATCCACCAATGGAGACATGGGTTTCAGAACAGGTATGTGTATCAGCATGAATAAGGGCACGTGCTACAGTCATGTGCCACATGACATTTGGGTCCATTGATGACCCACATATATGACTATGGTCCCATGAGATTAAACGGAGAGGTCCTATATAGGTGGACCACTTTTTATCTTTCATATTGAATTTTTACTGTACCTTATCTATGTTTAGATACACAAATACTTACCATTGTGTTACAGTTGCCTACAGAACTCAGCACAGTAACACGCTGTACGAGTTTGTAGCCTAGGGGCAATAGGCTGCATCACGTAGCCTAGGTGTGTAGTAGGTTGTGCCATCTAGGTTTGTGTAAGTGCACTCTGTGATGTTCACACAATGACAGAAGTCACCTGATGACACATTCCTCAGAGCCAATCCCTGTCCTGAAGTGATGCATGACTGTAGAGAGATACAATGTGCTATTTCTGATGGCCTAGAGCGGTGAGGCTGGATAAGATTTTTGAATGAGGCAGCACTGAGTGAGAGAATGATAATGTTTAACTTCTTTACACATTACTTGTAATTTAAAAATCTAAAAGCTTAATACTATTGTAAGTCAAAACATTCCTTAGTCAAAATACTCTCTATCAAAATATCAGAGTTCATAGAAAATGCGAAGGTCCTGAAATAGTCAAGACAACTTTGCAAAAGAACAGAGTTGGAGATCTTACACTACTAGCAATTGAGAATTATTATAAAGACACAGTAATCAAGACAGTGTGATATTTGCATCAAGATGGACAAACACATCAATGAAATAGAAGAGAAGGTCTAGAAACCGACCAACACATATATGACCAATTGGTCTTTTACAAATGTACAAAGGCAATTTATTGAAGAAAACCAATATTTTAAACAACTATTACTATACCAATTGGATATCCATATGTAAAAACAAAAACAAACAAACCAAAAAGAATACTTCATACCCTACCTAACATATAAAAGTTAATTCAAAAAGGACTATGGACCCAAAGGTAAAGCCTAAAACTATCAAACTTTTATTTAATAGAATAAATCATTAAATAAAAACTGTGACTTAGGGTTGGAAAAGCTTACCTAATAGAAAAATGCAATGCACAAAGGAAAAAGATGATGAGGCATTTCATTAAAATTAGGAACATCTGCTTTTCAAAAACATTTTTAAAAGAAAGAAAAGATGAGCCACAGACTGTGAAAAAAATTTAGGTATCACATATCTAATGAAGACATTGTATCCAAGACAAAGAACCTTCAAAAATCAGTGAGATTAAACACAACATACCAATTAGAAAATGAACAAATGGTTTGAATACACTATACCAAAGAAGATACAAGATGACAAATAAGCACATGAAATGATGTTCAATATCATTAGTCGTTAGGAAAATGAAAATCAAAACCACAATGAGATACCACTACTACATACCTGCTAGAGAGGAAAAAATTAAAAAGACTGATCATACGAAGTGCTGAGAAGGATGCAGAGGAACTGGAACTCCCATATGCTGCTAATAGGATTGTAAAATAGTACATCACTTTAGAAAAAAGTTTGAAAGTTTTTTTTTAATATTAAACACATTCCTACCATGCGACTCAGCTGTTCCACAGTTAGGTATTTACCAAGAGAAATGAAAGCGTATCTCCATACAAATATTTATACATGCATATGTGCATCTATAGCAGATACATTTGTAATAGCCAAAAATTGGAAACAATTTAAATGACCATTGATAGGTGAAGGGATATAGAAATTGTGATATATCCACACAATGGGATACTATTAATATTCAGATATGCAAAGGAGAAGTGAATGTCGTTCATAGGAGAGACATCAAGAAACTTCCTGAGGCTGTGGATATGTTTGCTATTTTTATTGTCAGATGGTTCCAATTATAAATGTATTAGTTTCCTAGGGCTTTGCTAGCAAAGTATCACAAATTGATTGGCTTAAAACAATAGACATGCATGGCCTTATAATTCTGGAGGCTAGAAGTTCCAAATCAATATGTTGGCAAAGCTATGCTACCTCTGGGCCTCTAGGGGAGGACCCTTTCTTGCCTCGTCTAGCTCCTGGTAGCCACAGGTGTTCCTTAGCTAATGGCAGCATCACTCCAATCTGTGCCTCCATCCTCACGTGGCCTTCTTTTCTGTGTGTCTGTGTCTGCTCCCAAATGTCCGTCGTTTATAACTGTACGGCCGTATTGGATTATATGCCTGTCCTACTCCACTGCAGCCTCATCTTAATTTATTACATCTGCAGTGATCTATTCCCAAAGAAAGGTCTTA
>CAUYRT010012898.1:0-33062 GCA_963574885.1 Lepilemur ruficaudatus | reverse complement strand
CTCTGTCATTTTGGGGTTTTATGGAAGCTTCATTATGTAGACTGTTGATTAAATCATAGGCCATTGGCTATCAACTTAACCTTCGGTTCCCCTCCCCTTTCTGGTAAAGCTGAAAGTCACAGCCATCTAATTGTGCCTTAGACTTTCCTGTGACCAGCCCCCATCCTGAAGCTACAGAAGAGCTGCCAGCCACCAGCCATTCATTAGCATATAAAGATACTCATCCCTCTGGGAGATCCCAAGGATTTGAGGAGCTCCATGCCAGGAAATAGGTATAAAGCCCAAATATGTATTTCAAAATATCATGCCTACAAATAAAGATATTCAGACTGATATCCAACTTAATGCAACAAAGAAAGGCAGAAATGAGTGGAATCTTTAAGGGTTCAGGGAGAATAAATATAAACCTTGAAGTTTATACTACTGAAACCGTATTTCAAAAATGATGGATACTAAAATAAGTTTCAAACAAACATGATCTAAATTTATCATCAACAAACACATGAAAAGGGGTACAGTTCCTAAAATTGCTTTAATGAAACCAAAAAGATGGTTTGATATGTGACGAAAACGTAGGATGCAAACAAAGTGGTGAACATTTCAGAAAATCTAAATAAACATAAATTACATAAAGCAACAATAACAATCTTTAACTTGCAGAGTCAAGAAAAGATAGACATAACAGTAGAAAATAATAACATATAAGTTAGGAAGAGGGTAAAGCATTCATAGGTAAAACAATCTAAGATCCGTGTATTGTTCTTCAGAAATATGATATTGATTGAGAGACCTCTTCTGCCTAGGCTGTAGACTGCTAGAAATAAAATCATTCCAAACCTAACGATAAGAAAAACTCTCTGAAGACACTGATGAGCTGAGATCATAGGGCAATCAAGTAACCTGAAATCTAAGACCCTCCAAGAAGAGACAGCCTGAGCTCTGGCTGACCTGTAGCAGTGTATAGAAAGCAAACATGCCAACATGCCAGAAACCCTATAAGAGGGTAAAGAGAATGCAATGCTTTTTTTTTTTTTTTTTTTTTTTTTACAAATTTCTAGAATCCAAGTGTGGCTAGAATGAGAATAGAGAAACTAAGGGAGCCAATTATTTAGGGGAGTTTATACCTACTTATAAGACCTTCTCACAGACCTCCACGAAGGTCCTAAGAGAGACTGGCGTTGGGGAGAGGCAGCAAACCAGATTGTCTCTAAGGTACAGGCAAAGACAGAAAACAACAGAGTGGTATCTTTATATTCTTTAGAGCTAAGCCAAGGACTCATACTCAATGGGAGGAGTATGTTTCTGGTCTGACTCTGGTGGTATTTTGGAATGCGATGGTACTTTGGAATGTCTTATGTTTCTATTCTCTTTCAGGTTCTTTGCCCAGTGAGGCTGTGCGGTAAGACAGCCTGGTACATTCTTTTTTCCTCTTTCAACACTAAATGCGCAAGTGGAAATGTGATTTGCAGAAAGGATAAGTCAAGGAAAATATTACTTAAGTTTGGTTTAAATTAGTCTTGTAAGGGATAAGAATATTTCTCATGGCTTAATTGCACCTCAGCCAAGTTCCCCAGAGAATGGAACTACATAGCGATTTGAGGCTAACACCCCAAGAAATAACAATCAATGAATTTAACTGGAGCATCTTCAGTGTTAGAAATACCCCTCAGGCTGGGCATGGTGGCTCACGCCTGTAATCCTAGCACTCTGGGAGGCTGGGGTGGGAGGATTGCTTGAGGTCATGAGTTCAAGACCATCCTGAGCAAGAACGAGACCCCTGTCTTTACAAAAAATGGAAAAAATTAGCCAGGAATGGTGATGTGTGCCCATAGTTCCAGCTACTTGGGAGGCTAAGGCAGGAAGACTGCTTGAGCCCAGGAGTTTGAGATTGTAGTGAGCTACCATGACACCACTGCACTCTAGCCCAGGCAACAGAGCAAGATCCAGTCTAAAAAAAAAAAAAGAAAAAGAAAAAAAGAAATACCCCTCATATTTCTAGAAGGCTGGCTGGCTATATTTAGGGATAATACTCAAATCTTTTTTCTATCAAGCACATAGCTAATAATTTGTATGTATTTAATTATAAATTACCATAGGGAGATTTAGAGCCATAGGAAAATTAGAAATAAAATGATCCTAGAAATTCAAAGAAGAAAAGAGCACAGTAAGTAACAAAAATTAAAAAGAAAAGTCTACTTTAGGAGAAATCTCTTTATTAATACTATATGAACTGCATTAGAAAGCCACTCAAGGTCTTTGTGTGAGAGAGACCATGTTCACGTAAAGGATAACTGTGTTAAAAGATAATGTTTCTTTGTGATGTACACACACATACACATACACACACACACTCACACAATGTAACCAGTTGGACTGTGCTTAACACCTCTACATGCAAAGAGAAAAACAGGAGGAATAGGAGAGGGAGATGCAAGGTCAATGTCAGTGCTGTTATAATTTGTATCAAGTGTGCCCAGATCTTAATATGTATTAGAACTGAACTTTTATACTGAGAACATATGTTTATGACTCTCAATTAATTAGTACATTGTTATCCTTGTGTCTCTGAAAACTTGGAAAAGAAAAGATATAGAATAATGCTAGAGAAGGGCCATCTCCCAATTTCTAACACAAAAATCTTTCCTTTTCTTTGCTTATAAGACAGAATCATATTACCATTTATATATACTCTAAAATAGACCTTCTCCTAAGTAGCATTGTATTTCTTATTAGTTATTGAATATCCTATAACACAAAACAGAGTACTTATACACACTAGGTACTAATGAAATATTTTTGAAATAGGCATTAACAAAAATAAATAAAATGAACTAATGACACAAGAAATTTTACATTATCTGTGAAGACAATGCAATTTGTCTCTATTCTAAAGTAATCAGGACAGCTTTTTTGTTCTTTTCATTCATTTGTAGCCTCTTTCTACTCTTTTACTGACTAATTCAATATCCTTTTTACATTCTGATTAGAATGTTTTTTGCTAGTAAAAAAATGGATAAAATTATATATTGAAATGTATTGTTGCTCCTAAAGGTAAATGTGTTATTTTGTCTTAATAATTACATTCTTTTTTTATAGTTCACATTCACAGAATTATGTTCATAAAATATTTTATTGATTTAAGCAGTCTTACGAATAGTCATTTAAAATGTCAGTCAAATCAGTTGCCTTCCTAAATTGATAAGTTGAATCCACTAACATGGCTATTTTACTACACAGTTATTCATAGAGCTACATTTATAACTGTAAATGAAATAATGTAAAGCCAAAAGAAGTTACTAAATTTCAAGAATAAATGGCCCTTCTTCTATGAATGTAATGTTCTATTTACAATCACATCTGATGAGGTTAATTAATTCTTCTACTTGTTACTGAGCTGGTTAATGCATAATAGGGTAAAAATTCATTGTCCCTATTTCTTGAAAGCTAACTCTCAAAGTATAATACTATTCCAGGAAATTTGATTTGAAGAGATAAGTAATTTATCGAGTTTTAAACTACGATTGAAGAGATAAGTAACATAAAATTTAAACTAAGAGTAAAAAAATGCTTATCTAACATAGGCAGTTACTCTGACCCAATTAAATCAGTATTGGAGGCAAGGAAATACGCACTTACGTATGATTGATGATTCTTTAGAGAAATGACCTAACATGTCAAGAGAAACACAAGCAAGTGGAAGTCTTCAAGGAAAATGCTCTTGGGATTTGTTCTCACGTTTTGTTCCTTGTTTGTCTTTCTCAGTTGAAGCATCTTGTGAAGAGTACTGATAGGAAAAATAGTTACACACAAGTATTCAGACAATCTAAAATATTTTTCTTTAACACAACCATGTGGAACGGAAAGTCCATGATATAAGTAAGTTAATAGACTGTATCAGTAAATATGTAACATATCAGAACTTCTCTAAGTCTTCCTCAAGTGTTTTATGGAAAAAATGTATTTTTGATTCCTAAAAGTGGTGTAGGTCAAAGCTCTAATTTATTTGCTCAGTCAACAAATAGGTATTGAACAGACATAAGGAATCAGGCATTATTCTAAGTTAGAGAAGTGTTCTGCCTCAAGGAGCTTAATTACTGTGCAAAATATGATAAGTAAACACACAATTATAATGCAATGTGATAAGGGCCATTATTTTTATAGTAAAATACCGTATGGAGGTAAGTCTAGCTAATTATCTCAAGAATATTAGAAGAGTTCAAAAATGATTCCTTGTGCAAATGTACTCATAGGTCATAAGAATTCAATTAAGTCTTACAGTATAAACGAAAACCCCTCTTAAGAAGACGAGAAGCAGCCCAGAGAAAAGTAAATATAAGAAGATAGAACAGAGAGACAGAGGTTGCAAAGAGCAAGATGTGCCAGTCCAAGGCCACATGGCCACCAGTTCACTGGTTACTCAATAAGTGGTTTTGTTTACTCCAAAGCCCATGGACTTTTCACTGAGACCTTGGATTCCTCTTTTTGAAGGTGTTTTTGATAGGATATAAAAGAAGAAGGTATGATGCTGGATATAAAAGTCCATGTCATGGAAATGATTTTTATTTATCATGCAGAAAATAGGAGCTATTAGTTATTTTTATGAAATAAAATGATATAACATTTTTAAAGTTATTGCTATAAACATTTAGGGTAGAGGGGAATGGAGCAAAACCAAATATTAGGAAATATGATAGGATAGCTGGATCAGAGCACTTGCAGTCCTTATAAGAGACAGGTAAGGAATTTTAGTGAAGTTTCAGAGATGTAATTGAAAAAATTTTAGACATCTGTTGGATTTAGGAAGATCAGGCAGCACAAAATACTTTTTCACAGATCCTTGTTCTTGCATACACAGTTTTTTTGTTTTGTTTTGTTTTGTTTTCCATTTAGGAAACTCTTAACATCTAAGTCCCATCTCTGCTCTAAATTCATTGATGACCACTTAGCTCCCAATAACAAATAACTGGGCAATTCTTTCAAAGGGAAACATTTTCATTTACAGCAATTTTGTTGCTTTTCTCACTACTTAAGGGCAGGTATTTTTATGTTTTGCAACTCTTTATTACTATAATTTATCACGCTTCATAGGAAATAGATTATGCTCAATTTTTGCCAAGAATTAAATTTATTTAAGTAAATGAAAAATTTCAAGAATAAATGACTCCAAAAATTGAATGGGTGATGATGTTATTACTTAACATTAGAAAGAGAAACAACCTGTGAGAGACAGAGGTATTTAGTTCTGTATGTGACGAATTTGTTGTAACGTTAAAGATTTCAAGAGAATAGTTGTGAATATTACCTGGAATATTTGAAAAGTTTTTAGAGTGAAGACATGGATTTAGAAAGCACCAATTCCAAGACAGTACTTAAAACATGGCGAATAAATGGGACAACCAAAAAAGACATAAACATAATGGAAGAACTTTGATCAGAACCTGAGCAAAACCAATGCAATGAAGTGGATACAGGAAAAGATCCAGATACTCAAAATGATAAATAGAAGTGATGAAAGAAAAAGGAAAATCAGAGAGAATATCATCGCAAAAGATAATTTAAAGAAAAGTTTAAATAAAACTTAAGTCTTAGGGGTAAAAAGTAAATATAGTTCCTGTTTTCAAAAAGCAGTACAAGACAAAAAAATAAGGAATAAAGTACAAAAAAATGACATAAATTTTAGATAATTTAAATAGTTAAATAATTAGAAGAAAAAATTTATTCCAACCAGGTGGGTGATGGGAAGGCATTCAAAAGATGTGTTATCAGGATTATTGTGACCAACAGTTGTCCAGGAAAAGCTGGAGGTTTTGTCAGTGAGAGCCCCCTGTTGAAAGAATAGGAGCTAGAAATGCAGAGCTTGTTTGGAGACCCACAAGTGACTCAGAGTGAAAGGATCATAGGGTCCAAGAAAGGGGTGTAGGTAGAGGTGAGACTGAAAAAACTAAGTGGAAGTCACATCATGAACAACCCTCTATTCTATGCTAAGGAGGTTTGGCTTTGACCTAACAGTTGTGAGGAAACAGTGGAAGATTTTATGCAGACAATTTACTTGGTCAGATTCTCCTTTCATCAATACCACTATGTTACAAATATGAGAGTTGAAAACATTGGAGGCAGGGAACATTCTTAGGAGGCTGGCCCTCTTTTCAAGGTATAAAATCACAAGATGCTGAACTAAAATTGTCAGCATGTGGAAACAGTGCCAGCCAGTGGAGTTGCAGAAGAGAGGGCAAATTGAAAGATTTTAGAGATTTGTGTAGTCTCTGGCAAGTCTCAGTACGCCAGAGCTCTAGGGTTTTAGGCAAAGTCGTGAATCTTCTGCAAATAACTATTCTATTTTTGAGAAACAGCTTTTGGCTTACCATTGGGCCCGGGCGGGAAGCTAAAATTTTGCAAAACTGGACTGCTCTTTATGAACTGGGTGTTATCCGATCCAGAGGGCCATAAATTTGTGATGTGCATCATCAGATGGAAGTAATATGCACAGATAGCTCTCACTTTATGTGGTTCCAATATGCACAAATTTCCGTCACCAGGGTTTAGTTAAACACCAGTCCCCCAACAACACAGTTCAAATTCCAAGTACCATGGTATATTAACTTCGTGTAACTGTATGAAATACAATCTTCACTGCTAGCTCTTCAATCCACAAACAACAGTGTAAATAATAGATGTGCATTATGATCATTGACAAATAATGCCACTTTTTTCAAAGTCTATTGATAATTGGTCTATAAAACCATTATTCAATTCATGCTCATACAGGAAAGAAAATAGTTATGTCACCGCCTCATTTCCCAGTGATAATCCTATGCGACGGTAGGGGCCAGGGCAAAACATCACCTTAGGTGGTCTGCTGAAAAATTAACTCACAGTAAAGCAGATTAATAAGAGAAAAGTCATCAAAGTCATTTAATGTCTATACACAGGAGCCCCCAGAAAATGAGGCTTCAACTCACTCAGCAATAGGGTACAGAAGCTTATGTGCATTTCTGGTAAAATGGGTTACGGGAAGGGAAAAAGAAGAATTCTGCTGAGGGGCAAC
Source organism: Lepilemur ruficaudatus (assembly GCA_963574885.1). Taxonomy (NCBI): domain Eukaryota; kingdom Metazoa; phylum Chordata; class Mammalia; order Primates; family Lepilemuridae; genus Lepilemur; species Lepilemur ruficaudatus. The sequence continues at coordinate 26,017 of CAUYRT010012898.1, read as the reverse complement.
AAAGAACCACCATGGAGGACTAATGGATGGGGAAGGAATGTTAACTGGTAAATAGTTCCCTTTTGGACTCTAGATGAGCAGGAGAGACAGGATCCTATCTTCTCAAAGAGTCCGTTCAGGTGTGGTCACACCCCTTGTCTTACAGGGAGGGGAAGAAAAGGACAATTGTTCTCCTAGGTGAGTCTAGATCTCAGCAGACAAAGAAATTTCAATTATTTTTGGAGAGTCCATGGGGCGGGCATTGAGGGGAAGGTCAGAGAGACCTGGAGCCTTCTTCAGCTAATGTAGTATGTCAAAATGCCATATTTTGGGGTAAAACATTTCTTATTTCCTTCATAACTACTGACAAAAATTGATAATTAAGAGATAACTGGGCAATAAAGATGGAAGTGTAACAAAGAAATGAAAAGTAATATCTGTGGAAATAAAATTTGAAAAAGACATCAGTAAAGTTAAAGAAGAACTACTGAATGTTGACATGACTGCTATTGGAGAGACCCTGACTATAGGGACAGAAGAACATAGCAAAAGTGAAGTCATTTATACAAAGAAGAAAGTGATAGAAAGGATGATGATGTCCCTGGGCAAGTTCCACATTAAAGAAACTTCCCGAAATATTCCATGGCATTAAAAGTACAAAGTGTAAAAGTATAGACGGTGAGGTAAACTCAAAATTAGTATGACTTTTACCAAGGCTTAGAAAAGGAGGTCGGTCATTCCATATACATAAAAAGAGGGAGGCAAGTACAAACTCTTCGTGAGTTTTTCTCAAGAAATAAAACACTTTATTCCTCAATGCTACTATTGTTACAAATTATGGTATACTAAATACATAATTTTTTTTCAGTTTCCTGTATGTTTATAACCAACAGCAAGAGTTTTTAATTTTCTGATAAAAAATTAAAGATCACAGAATAATCCTACCTTTTCAAGCTGGTGGGGTCAGTTTTCAGTCACTTTTAAAGTGCTGCACTTCCATACAAAAATTTATTAAGGACACAGAGCCTTCAGAAATGAAAATTTTGTCACTCTAACAGGTAAATAACCCCAAAAAGCTAAAGTCCTGGCTGAGCACAAAAGCAACACAAAATAGTCAATGAAAGAATTGGAGCAACAAATAGCAACTATGGCCTTGGGGTCAGTTCAGAAATGAAGGCTATAGCAATGTGTAAGTATTCATTAACCTGTTACTCCTCCCTCCCTTATCCCCCAATTTTATTTTCATAAGTTAATATTGGTGTTGATCATCTTTACAAATTTGGGTTATAAAATATTCAAGTTGGGATTGGGATTGAACTCAAAGAGGAATTAAATCAGTCAGAGCTCAACACGGAGACTGATGAAACTTTGTGTCCATCGGCTTTGAAGGAGAGAGACAATGTCTTATGCAAGTGAAAGTTGCACCATTTTAAACAGAAACATGATATCTTGTTGCTGTGTGCAATTTACAATACAAAGAAAAACAAGTGATGTGACTGGAAGAAGTGACATGAATAGGTACTGACGAATTGTGGGTGATCTTATATGCCTGTTTGGACCCAGCCCTCTGATCCTGGACATTCTATAAAGCAATCTGTCTGGGGTGGAGGTGGGGAGTAGTATTTTACTCTAAGTGATGTATCTTCCTTTCTTTTGTTCCTCCAACTTTTCCAAACAGTCTGGGCTCTGCCTCCCCAGATTTCCCCAAGTGCTAGGGCTCTTTTCTGTTTTGGAAGGAGCTGACGTTCCACAAACAGCATTCTTCAAGCTTTTTGCCAACTAGTTTCTGGTTCTGCCAATGGGAGGCACTAACAGGAGATCTAAAGATTTTAAAAGTAGAGGAGAAGTGATTTATTTTTTTCTTCTGAGCTTTGGAGCAGACTGTGACATCTTTGTTGGAAGCTTCCAAGTTTCTATTAAGGCATCTTGGCAGCATAAGAACTGACTAGCATCACAGGCTCCAACCAAAAGAGCCCCAGCTACACTGGTTTCTTATATTCCATAAAACTATTTCTCTTTGTGCTGTTGCATTATTAATCCAAATGGCATTGCCTTCCTTTCTTTTTTCCCCCGAGTTTTTTGAATAATTTCTACTTTAAATTTCTTTACTTGGAAAATTTACAGTGTTTTCTATTTCCTGATCAAATAGGACTGGTGATTGCTTGAATATTTGGCTTTGATAATAGGAAGGAACCCAACAATTACAACAATCTCTTAGCTTAACAATGATCTAGATGGTAAACAACAGGTTTACAAGGGTAATGATCTATAATCAATAATGTCAAATGCTGCCAATGTATCAAGCAGAGAGAAGACTGCAAGGGAAACATTGAATTTGTAGTTAGTTGTTCACGCTCCGTATATTTTACTTAATCCACCCTTATGGTTGGTTCAGGGTTCTGATTATCTTAAGAGAAAATTTGACATTGCATAAGTATTCCCTTTATTTATAAAGCAAATCTGGGTAACATCTTTAAAAAGCATAAACACAAGTTAGTAGACAAAAAAATTGTAGACTACTCTTTCAAAATTATATGATAAAGGGAAGAGATTTACAGGGTGGTATCATAAAATGCAGCAGAATTATTTTTTGATGACGGGAGATGTGGGAAAACATGTCATGTTTGAAAGCAGAAGAGAGAACATACAAGAAGGAGAGAATTAAGATGCCAGCAGAAGGAGTAGGAAGATTAATAGCCAGTTCCTGAAGGAGGGCTGAATCAAGTGTGAATACGGAGCCAGTAACCTTGGCAAAGAAGAGTCGTTCATTTCTGGGAAACACTTCACGAAAGATGGGAGGCAGAGGTAGAACGCAGCTGGGGGAATGGGAATGAACTGAGGAATTCACACAAGATGGATTTAATCTCTACACAACCAACCTTTTCCAGACAAAACACACCTCCACCCAATTCTCACTGAAAAGCAAGGACAGAGTAAATTGAGGTAGGACAAAGCAAAGAAGAGAAAAATTGAGAAGAGAATCAAATGCAGGGATGGTAATGAAATAGAAGTTTCTAGGCCCATTGAATCAATCAGCTTTTATAACCAGTCACATGTAAATCAAAAATCTCTCTTAAATTAATTGGGAGCTGTGCTTCTAGATGGTCCTATATGTAATATTATGTGTAATTTCTAATATCATTTAACTATTCTACCCTAATTTAGTAATGTTTTCAAACAGACAGGATAGAAATAGCTAAAGATATATTGCTGTATATAAAGTTTTTTCAAAAGAAAATTATTTTCTTAATCTCTATTTGTCATATTTAAATACATATGCAATGTGTTTATGCCATTCTATGCATAAATGCATCTATGCAATTCTAATCATATTTAGAGACCTTGTGTTTTGGGCTGAGAGCACTAGATTGGTAATCTATAAATTTGAAGCATTGTACCTACCTAAAAAGCTTTAGACAAATCATTTACTGTATTCACATAATCATTTACTGTATTCCTATTGCTTCTTAACAAATTAAATGCTTTAAAACAACACAAGTTTATTAACAGACATTTCTAGAGATCAGAAGTCTGAAATAGCCTTGACTGGGCTAACAATCAAGGTGTTGCCAGGGCTAATTTCCTTCTGGAAGCTCTAGAGGAAAAGCTGTTCCCTTGCCTTTCCCAGCTTCTCTAGGCTGCCTGCTTTTTGTGGCTCATAATCCCTTTAACCATCTTCAGAGACAGCAACGGCCAGCCAAGTCTTTTTCACACTGCATCACTCTAACATCAACTCTTCTGCCTCTTTCTTTCACTCATGAGGAACTTTACCCAACTGGGTAATCTAGGATAATCTCCCCATCTCAAGATCCTTCACATAACCACATGTGCAAAGTCTCTTTTGACATGTAAGATAATATTTTCTTACAACAAACTTCCAATGGGATGGGGGCATTAGTCTCTCTACCACGTATGCCTTCTCTATATCTTTTTTCTCATTTGAAAAAAATATGGTATAGGGTCTTCAAAAAACATTGAAAGTAAAATGCCACATGTATAAAAATATATGTACACACAGACCTATGTATATAAGGGACAAAATGCAATGGAAATGCGATCAAATCGTGTATTTGCGCAACAAACATTTGCTTAATGCTAAAGTATTTTAAATCCTTAAGCTCTATTATTTAACTTGTCTTGGCCTTAATTTTTGCTGGTCCAAATCACTATTTCCATCAATAATAAGGCATATCTTGGCTACAGCTTTCAAGAACATAAGCATAACATGATACAGGCAACACACAAGATACAATGATATCTGGACCATAGGTAATAACTTACCTTTTCCATGAGGTGTAAATTAGCTGAGAATGTTGAAGTTGTGAGTCATATTGTTCAATCTGAATCTGCTATTCAAGGCAACTACAATACGACAAAGAACACAGTATTACTGGACACAAGTTACTGGACACAGTATTAGAGGACACAGAGGATGTTACTCTTTCTTCTTTATCTTCCCTCCCCTCCTTCACTGTTTCTCCAGGGGCGAAAAACAAAACTTACCATCTTTGGAGAATTCATCTGAAAAGAGTCCCCGCCACAGTATGTGAAGAGTTTCCAATATTACTGAAATGTTTAGAAATTTGAAATGTTTGACTAGACCAACTCAAAGAAGAAAAAAATATATTTTTCCTTCGGAAAAATGATTTCTTCAGATGATAGCCAAAATTGAAGTTTTCTCCAGAGACCTTGTTATCAGCTTTGAACTCTTTCCCTATTTAGTACTCCTGCTACTGCTATTACTACTACTACGACTAATAGAAATTTGCCATGTTACATGCATGTAATTCAATCAAACATTTATCTTAAAAACACTGTGAAGAAGATTTTTAATTTAATTTAGTTCCATTTGTTTATTTTTGCTTTTGTTTCCTATGGTTTTGGTGTGAAGTCCAAAAAATCATTGCCAAGGCCAATATCAAGGAGGTTTTCTCCTATGTTTTGTCAAAAAAGTTTTAGGGTTTTGGGTCTATTAAAATTAAAATTTTAATTTATTCATTTTATTTAATTTTAAAATTAAAATTTAAATATCAAGGCTGTTAAAATTTTTAATCCAGGATGAGTTAAGTATAAGACAAGGACCCCTTTCATTCTTTTGCATGTACATATGCAGTTTTCCCAAAATCATTTATTGAAGACACTATCCTTTCCCCAATGTGTTTTCTTGATGGTCTTCTCAAAACTTGTTTGACCACAGGAGGGCTGTCCGGAAAGTATCCAGCCATTGTTAATATAATAAAAATGGTTACATGGCTGGATACTTACCAGACAGACCTTGTATATACCTGGGTTTATTTCTGGGCATTATATTCTGTTTGATTGGAATACGGTTCTGTTTTTTATACCAGTATCAGGTTAGGCATTCTTGCTTTATAACTAGATATTAGAAAAAAGGCTTTCAGTTTTTCCCCATTGGTTATGACATTAGTCGTGGACTTCTTATAAATGACTTATTACATTCTGTTGAGGAAATTTCCTTCTATGCCTATTTTGTTGAAAACATTTATCATAAAGGATGTTGAATTTTGTTAAATACTTTTCCTACATTTATTGAGATAATAATGTGGCCTTTTTGTCTTTCTTTATGTTAATGTGGTATATTACATTGCTTTCTTTGTTTATCTCAAATCAACCTTACATGCCAGAAACAAATTTGGTCAAAAAACTCACACTGGTATTTCTTATACGACAGGTCTAGCAATGATAAACTCCTTCAGTTTTTGTTTGTCTGAGAAAGTCTTTATCTCCTCTTCATTTTTAAAGGACAGGTTTGTTGACTGTATTGTTTTTCCTTTCAGCACTTTTCTCTTTTTTCACTTCTTTTCTCTTTTCTCTTGCCGCTTTCAAAATACTCACTCTAACTTTTCACAATTTTATTATAATTTATCTCAGTGTGGGTCTCTTTAGATTTATCTTATTTGGTATCCTTTGGTCTTCCTGGATCTGGATTTCTATTTCCTTTCTCAAACTTGGGAGGTTTTCAGCCATTATTTCTTTGAATGAGCTTTCTCTTTCTTTCTCTCTTTCCTCTTCTTCTGTTACTTAGATAATACACATATTGTTACCCTGATGGTGACCCAAAAATCCCTTAAGCTATCTTTACTCTTTTTTTCTTACTTTTCTTTTTGTGGCTCAGATTAGATGATTTTCAATGAACTTGTCCTTGAGTTCTCCAATTCTTTCTTCTACTTAATCTAATGTGCTGTTGAATGACTCTGTTGAATGTATCAGTTCAGTTATTATATTCTTCAGCTCTATGATTTCTGTTTAGTACTTTTTTATATTCCCATCTCTTCCTTAAAATTTTCAGTTTGTTCATGCATCATTTTCTGTACCTTCATGAGTATCTTTATGATGGTGCTTTTGCATTCACTCTTAGGTAAAACACATATCTCCATTTTATTAGGGTTGGTTTCTGGAGAGTTCTTCTTTTATTTTGAACATAGTTCCCTGTTTATTCATTTTGTTTTACTCTCTGTCTTGGTTTCTACATGTTACATAAGACAACCAATTTTACCAGTCTCATGAGACTGGCCTCATGTATAAGATACAGCTCACCTATAAGTCCTGTCAGAAATTCTACATGCCTCTCAAATTTTTTGTGCTAGTTCAAACAGCTGACCTTTTTCTTAGTGGCCCTCAGGAGATTAATATGTGCCAAGTCCTGTCAGTACCCAGACACAGGCAAGATAGAAGCCAGCTGGAAAATTTGGGGTGTTATATACGTGTTTTTATTTCTTTCTCAGGGAAAAGCTGAGATCTGGAGATTATCTCTTCTTCAGTCTGCACTTCTCTGGGAAGATAATCTGTGGCAAATGTCTGTACTCTTGTTCAGGTAGCACACTGTGAACCTGGGGATAGCTGCTGGGTGTGCGTTCACTTAAAAACTGTGTCTTTTTCTCTGTGGTCTTGGAAGACTCAGGAGTGAAGAGCCACATCAACTCTAAAAGCTAGCTGATCTAGGAGCCAGACCTTTTACTGAGTAGTGCAAAAGTTCAGATGTCTGATGTATATTCAAACTCTTTCCAAATAAAATCTACAGATTTGGCTTTACTGCTGCAGCAAGTCTGGGGAGAAGGCACAGAAAGTACCCACACTTCCATTTAAGTTCATGGAGGTCTATTATTTATCTGCCCCTATTGACTCTCAGATGTAGGCTAACCAGAAGCCCAACCCTCAGGTAGCTATTAGAAAGGTGTGCAAACAAAGCCCTTCTAGTTGAAACCATGAGCTGGACACTTTTGAGCTCATTCTTTAGCTCACGGACTGATCCTGTGTGCAATGGCTTATGAAGTGCTCATAAGCCCATTTTAAAACCACCTCTTTTTTCTCTGAGGTTCAGGGAAACTCTCAAATGCTGAGTCCCTTTCACTCCTAGAGCTATGTGATTTAAGAGTCAAATCCCCCAGGGAAAACCATAAAAGCTGCGGTACTATATGTGTGGTCCAAACCTTTTACTCCTCAGCGAGAGGCTGGGAATTGAGGGTCCCTTCCCAATTGTAAGGTGTTGAGTCTGGGGTTGGGTGTGTGCTCAAGTGTTTCTAAGCTTTTTCTGTCCATTTTGATGTGGATATTTTCTCAGTTGCCTGGTATGTAGGAGTCTCTCAAACTACTTTCTGGCTATTTCTCAGAGGGAATTTAATCATGTGTAGATGTTTATTCAGTGAGTCTGTGAGAGGAGAGAAAGTCTTTTCTCTCCTATTCTGTCATCTAATTGACATCACTCCCCCACCCCAACCCTGGGAGGTACTATTATTATTTGCATTTTAAAGTCTAAGAAATTGAAGCCAGAGAGTTTAGAAAACTTGGACAAATTTTCATTCTAGTAGATAATACAGTCAGAATTGTAACACACGTAGTCTGTCTTCAGAGCCTTATTCTTAACAGCCTCTTGTATTGTTGCTTGAATAGCAGGGTTAACGAAGACCACACAGTATCCAATCTTAATTTTGATTTATGATTCTTATCAGAGAACTCCATTACCTAGCCTTGACAGTTAAATGAAAAGGGTATAGAATGTTAAGCATTGCTCTTTTGCATATAATTAGTAGACTAAAGGATAGAATATGACGGTGAAATCTCTGGTCTCCCTCATTGTCTAAATGAATTCAGAATACATCAAGAACACATTGACTCACTGGAAGAGATCAATAGCAACTATACAGTGGAGATTACACCATTCAACAACCCATGTTACATCGATATCAGCAGAAAGAGTTAGACAATGCTTTACACTATCTCAGAACTGTTCTTTTGTGATTCTAGAACTACTCTTTAACCAAATCATCTGGGAACATGAAGTCAGCAGAGACAGTAAACAGCAAACACAGTCTCTATCAGCAGATGACTTCATGTCCTGTGCTAATGTCACAGCACAGTTAGGAAAATAAACACCGCTAAAACACAAATCTCATGAAATTGGATTAGAAAATAAAATCCAAATAGATGCTTTGCCTGAGTACTTTTGGATAATTGAACACACATGTTCATTTCTAAGAACTCTTAAAGACTTGCAGAAATATAATTAAGAAAAATCATTTAAACATACTGGTTCAAGGAGAATACAAGATAAGATAACGATAGATGATTAATACCAATAACATTTAAGGAAGAAAAGCAACAAATCAGTGGTACCTGACTTGACTTAGCAAAGCAGAGAAGTTGTTTTTAATGGCTCAATGATATTCCATTATATGGAAACCACGTTTTGTTTATCCATTGATTAGTTGATGGGCATTTCATTGTTTTTCCATTTTCTAGGTATTATAAATAATGTTTTCTTGAACATTTGTGTCCAAATTATCTTATGTTGCTAAAATTTTCATTTAGTTCTTTGTAGCATATACCCAGGAGCAGAATTACTGGGTCATAAAGTAACTGGATCTTTGATTAATTTTTTTGAGGAACTGCTGAAATGTTTTCTAACATGGCTGTATCATTTTAAACTCCCGCCATCAATGTATGAGTATTCCAATTTCTCCGTATCCTTGCCGACACTTGTTACTGTCTGTTCTTTTATCACGGCCACCAACGTGTTTGCAAAGTTGACTGTCTCGAGGTATTGATTTGCATTTTACTAATGACTAGTGATGTTGAACATATATTTGTGTGCTTATTGGCCATCCGTATATATTCTTTGGAGAAATGTATGTTTATTCCTTTGACCATTTCTAAGATTTGTTTATTTGTCTTTTCACTGTTAAGTTTTTGTCTTTTGTTGTTGTCCACATGATCTCATTATTGAAATTTTCTTTTGTAGAAATGGCTTTTTGAGGAGCATTAAAATAGGACAAAAATATTTTGATAGTCTGAGGGGGGGGTCTATCCACATGTCTTCTCTCCTGACCTTCTTGTCACCAGATTTCCAGCCGTGTTTCCTTCAACTTCTCTGATCTTTAAATCAATTTATTAACTACTGGCTATTAATCAGTATAATTTTATATCTCTGGTCATCTTGCCATTTTGTTATTTGTTTTCTATATGTCTTAGATATTTTTGTCCCTTTATTCCTCTGTTACTGCCTACTTTTGTTAAGTAGATGTTCTCTAGTGAACCATTTAATTCCATTGCCATTTCTTCGTGTGTGTGTGTGTGTGTGTGTGTTTGGTGTGTTTAGCTATTTACTTAACAGTTGCTCTGACGATTAAAATTAGCATCTTAATTTAGAACAATCTAGTTTGGATTAATGACAAATTAATTTCAACAGTATTAAAAAATTTTTCCCTTACATAGCACCATTTCCTCCCTCTTCCTCTCATGAAATATTATAGTCTTGCAAATTATATCTTTATACATTGTATGGGATTTTAGTCCATTTTATGTTGCTAGCATAAAATACATGAGACTGGCTAATTTATAAAGAAAAGAAGTTTATTTAGCTCACAGTTTTACAGAAGTTCAGAAGTTCAAGTGCATAGCCTTGGCTTCTGGCAAGAGCTTTCATGCTGTATTACAACGTGGCACAGAAGGTCAAGGGGAAAGTAAACACTTGGGAAGAGGGGAAAACCTGAGGGGTGTCCTGGCTTTATAACAATTCCCTCTCTCTGGAACTAATCCATTCCCATGAAAACTAATTCAGTCTAGCAAGAGAAAGAACTCACTCTCTACCTATAGAATAGCACCAAGCCATGCATGAGGGATCTATTTCTATAACCTAAACACCTTCCACTAAGCGCCACCTCCCACCACCACCACATTGAGAATCAAATTTCAACATAAGTTTTCTTGGGGACAAACAAACAATATCCAAACCATAGCATGTACCCAACATGGATTAATGTTTGCTACAATATTAAATTGTCTCTTAAATCAAGTAGGAGAAATAAGTTACACCCAAAACATCCATTTATGTTGGTTGTTTATATTTATCAATGTAGTTGTCTTTACTGGTGCTTTTTTATTTCTTCATAGGGATTCAAGTTATTGTCCAATTTCCTGCCATTTCAACATTTCATCCTTAGGAACTCTCTATAGTATTTCCTATAGGAGGTGCTTGCTAATGACAAATTGCCTCTCTCTCTTTTTTTTTTGTATTGGAATGTCATAACTTTTCTTTGTTTTTTGAAGGGTAGTTTTGCTGGGCATAAGACTTCTTTGATTTCAGTCTTTTTCTTTTAGCACTTTAAATATATCATCAACCCATTGCCTCTGGCCTCCACGTTTTCTGATGAGAAACTATCTGTCAATCTTACTCAGGCTCTCCTTACTTGAAGAGTTACGACTTTCTTGTTGCTTTCAAGAGTTACGACTTTCTTGTTGCTTTCAATGCTCTCTTTGGCATTGGTTTACAAGAGTTTGATTATAATGTGTCTAGGTATGGATTACTTTGGGTATTCTCTACTTGGATTTTGTTAAACTTTTTAGATGTGTGGATTAATGGTTTTCAACATATTTGTTGGGGCCATTATTGCTCTCAAATATATTTTCAATCACTTTCTCTCTCTCCCTTTCTTCTGGGACATTACGCATATGTTGTTATACATAATTATTTCCCAGATTTCTCTAGACTCTGTTCATTTATCTGCATTCTTTTATTTTCTGTTTCTCAGACTAGATAATCTCAATTGACCCATATTCAAGTTTGCACATTTTTATTCTGCATGCTCAGATCTGCTGTTGAGCCCCTACCATGCATGTTTATCTTAGATATTGTATTTTTTAACTACATAATTTCTATTTGGTTCTTGTTTTTATCATTTTCATCTCTTTATTGATATTCTATATTTGGCAAGACATTAATTTCATACTTTCCTTTATTTCTTCAGAAATGGCTTCCTTAAGTTCAACATGTTTCAAATAGCTAATTGAAAGTCTTTGTTTAGTAAGTTCGACATCTTAGCATTCTCAAAGACAATTTGTATTTAACCCTTATTATCCCTTTGTTTATTTTCAGATTTAATCATTTTTATTGAAAAATGGACATGTTAAATAATATAATATAGTACCTCTGAAAATCATTTTCTCAGTGCTCTACAGGATTTTTTGTTGCTGTTGCTGTTTGATGTTGTTATTTGTTCAGAGATTTTTTTGAACTAATTTTGTTATGTTTATATTCATTGTTACATGTGGCCACTTAAATTTTGTTCAGTTAGCTTACTGGTTCACTAATGACTGGACTGAGATTTTCATAAACACCTGGGACCAGCAAGTCTCCCAGTATTTGTTGACTTTGTTGAGGGTCTCTGAGTTTGAATTATAGCACATCAACACTCAACCAGGGAGTTGACAATTACGTTCTAACCTTCATTTCTGGCTTATGTGGATTCTCAAGGTTCACTCAGAAATTAGAGAACAAACAGCTCAGGATATGTGCACAGCCCTGTGCATGCATGTATGTGGCCTTTTAGATTCTCAAGAATATATTAGCATTTCCAAAGCCCCTGTGGGTATTTCATTCTTCAGATTTTCCTTTTAAGCTTCTTGATTAACTATTGTCTTCCCCAAGTATTGTCACTGTCTCAAACATCTATAAAGTTAAGCAATTATCTATTTTTATTTCTTTTGAGACATGGTCTCACTCTGTTGCTTGGACTAGAGTGCAGTGGCATCATCATAGCTCACTGCAACCTCAAACACTTGGGCTCAAGTGATCTTCCTACTTCATGTTCCTGAGTAGCTGGACTATAGGAACACATCACACCATGCCTGGCTAATTTTTAAATTTTTTGTAAAATGGGGTCTTGCTATATCGGTCAGGCTGGTCTCAAACTCCTGGCCTCAAGCAATCCTCTCATCTTGGTCTCCCCAAATGCCAGGATTACAGGCATGAGCCACTTCACCCAGCCTATTTTGTTTTTGATAAACAACTCAGGGCAAAGATGAACTCCAAGCCAGGTCAGATAAAATCAGCTTTATGAGTGGGGTTTGTTCCAATGAATCACCAGATAGGTTAAATAACAAAAATTTTCCAGAAATGTGACTTTGAAGGACTTCCAACTTCATTCTGCCTCCTTCATTGGTTGCCAGGATTTTTATCCTGGATTGTGCAATATTGATTTACAAGGCTCCCGAGGAACTCAAGGACAAAAGGGAACAGTACAACTTACAATTCCATAAAACTCACTATTCTTACTAAGTTTCAGTTGTTTTTGTTGTGTTAATCTGCTTCCCAGATTTCTGAAAACCTTAGGATAATTTCCAGAGTTCAAAGAAATTGTTGATTCTGGTGATTTTTGTAAGTATCCTCATTGCTTTTATGAAGGATAAAGTTTTTGGAGGCCCTTGCTATGCCATTAAACTGACAAGCTCTATATACAGAAGTTTATAATTATACTTTTAATGTTAATAATATTGAGGTGCCTATGTTGTCAAATGCAGCAAGATATGATTGACACATACTATACCATCTCAAACTGCAAACCACATACTTTGAAATCTAAAACATCCCCTGTAAGCACACAAAGAGTCGGCATTTATAGTTTCTGGATCATAATGATGGTTTATGTCTGAATAAAAAGAATTGTTTAAAATAAATGTTGGCTTGTTTATAGGGTGGAATTTTTGAGGAATTGAAAACAGGTGAGCAAGTGAAATAATAAAATATACTTTGGAGTTTCAAATAAGCAAAAATAATTTTGTTTGCTCTTATGTTAAGAGTATAAAGAGTATGTGTTTTGAAAATCACAGGTGGTACATAAAAGAACCATTATATAACTATTAACTTGGCAAGTAAGTTACTTTGTGGGCTGCAATTGATTATAAAATAAATCAAGAAGATAAGCAAAAGGACAACAAATATATATGTGTGTTGACCTTTTCCTTGAACACACACACACACACAGACACACACAGAGAAAGGGAAGAGAGAGAAAGAAACTGTTAGGAAGCAGAACAGCTTTTTGGTTAGAAGAAGATGTTTTCTGGAGGAAGATAGGTTGTATAAATAGCTTTCATAGCTTTTTTTTTGAGTCAGTTTAAATAAATAATACATAATGAAAGTACTTACTGAGAACAGACTATGTGTTAACGCTATGATGTGATTGTAAAATATGGCCCATGTGGTCCAGGAAAAAAGAATATGAAAAAATTATACATATATAAATATGTATGATACATATACAAAATACATATGTATGTATATACTAATCACATCCTTTTATTCTGTGTTTTTCATGCTTTGATATCTTGGGGCCTTCTGCAAGTGTGCTTTTCATATGTAAACCAACCAATCCTGAGCCCATATCCCCAACTACCTCCTTTACTGAGCTGTTATAGTCTGGGCTATTACCCTTCCCTAATCACTCTAGGGCCAGGCATCAGAAAGGTAGGGATAGACCCTATGCTCCAGAGCTCATGAATATTAATCTAACTAGTCAATCCTAAGGTTGCTTACCCTGCCTACCCATTCTTCCCCACAATACCACAATAAAGGTTCTTGCACCCATTTTCTTCTCACTTACTCTGCTACCTAACTGACCCTTGTACTTCCTCACGTGGCCCAGTGTGGTGTGGAGTGTATCCTGTCTCCAGGAAACTGTCAGTAAAAACTTCTTCCTTTATGACAGTCAGTTCTGTGTCTGTGTATCTTACCAAAACTGATTTTTTTTTTAAATTACTGTGTACCATTAAAATTTTATATAGATACATATATATTTTTTCTCTGTGTGTAATTTGTATATAATACTATGGGCCAACAAGTAAGAGATCAAAGATCAAAATTGAGATCCTTACCTTGGGGTACATTATCTGTTCACTTTCAGTGTCCATATTGCAGCTGAAGCTTCCCTTGTTTGCATTTGATGTATGTTTGTCCTGTGAAGAAATCATGCATATTCTTTGTCAAAAAGAACTGTTAAACATTTGATGTTTATTGATACCCATTTCCATTGGAGAGGACTTAATAAAAGACAATGGATGGTACATGGCTTTTCTTGTGCCATTCAGTTGTTTTAGAAACTATGCTAAGTCACCTTGCTAGAAGAATTAAATAATGAAAAAGTTGCCTGTGACAGAAAACCTACCCTTGGAGCTCTCATCAGGACATGAGGCAATGATATAAGTTATCAATTAGGACATGATACCCGCAAAAGGAGAGTTATAATATGCTGGGAGGGATCAGATAATCTCCAACTAGGACGAATCAAGAGAGGGGATAAGTAGAAATTAAGATTTGAAATCAACTTTGAATAAAGAGTCAAACCTTGACAGGCAGAGCAATAGAAACAGAGGCAGTAATGCGACCAAGAATAAGAAGACAGAAAATGTGGATTCAGGTTAATTATGCTACGTCTAACTAAAAATTAGTCAATGTTAAAAGAAAATTGGAAGAAGACTTTTGAAACAATTACGAAGGATAAACTGAAGAGAGCTTTTAAATTCATAAAAAGCTGTGTGAAGTTAAGAAAAATATCTTCATGTGATGACTGTTCTAAGGATGATCAAATCTCACCCTGTTTGTATGCTAGAAATTTATGGTAGATCTATGGCATTCAGGACATCATTACCTTTTCCTTGAGCCATCATGAACTTTGTTGTGGAATTTTACAGGTTAGATTCCCTGGGAAATAGACTTTGGGGTGGAGATTAGGGCAGGAAGTAAATGAGTGATGCTCTTGAGCTCAATACCCATGGAATGTAATGAAAGGAAGCAGAATTGGGCAGAAAAACAAGTTGAGCAGCAGTGCAGTCTCCATGAAATTCTCAGCTGATCTTACAGGGAGATCTGATGATGGAATTACTCTCAGAACCATTCCCAGCTGGGGTTAAAGGGCCAGGCTTTAATACTCCTGGGTCAACTAGTCGCTAAACACTAGCTGCCCCAAGAAGTCATGATCTCAGTGAGACGGTTCTCTTTAGCTAAGGAAATTCCTAAACTAGGCTAACACTTCAGGGCTGCCCGATAATGGCACTCACAGTGACTGGGATAACTGGTCCTGCATTCCTACCAGGGGATCTAAATAGTACAAAAAGGCACCTACCACACAGGGTCCTCCATTCCGATTGTGAGCCCAGCCACGCGACATGACTTGGCTAGTAGACGTTTGTAAATGTGACAAAAACGGAAGTTGGAAAAGCACTTCAGTGATTGAGTTTGACCTCTGTTTCTCCTACTCTGCAATTAATGTGAGAACATGCCTGGGCTTGCATGCTAGAGATAAAAGAAAGGCTGATCCAAGTGCCACAAGCCATCCCAGCTGACACCATCCTGTATCAGCAGTCACCCAGCTGATCCCCTAGGCACGTGTGTGAGCCAAGATCTACACAGCCACCTTCATGACCCACAGTAGATGACTGAACGTTTATTACTGTGTGCCTGTGAGATTTTGCGGCTGTTTGTTATTCAGCATTATTATTGCAGTAAATAGCTAATATATTAGGTAAGTATAAAATATTATGATAATAAACTATATTTCAAAACACATTTTTATATTAATAGTTCTCTATAAATAAGTTTATGGCTTATATACCATTTCAAAGAGAGTCTTTTAAGCAGTAATATAACTCAGTAATGGATCTGTGGATATCTGACAATGGCAGGTGGGGACAAAAAGCATTATGCTTGTCCCAACAGGAGGTGTGCACTGCAGCATATCTGCTTTATATTTTTGCCTTGATAAAGCTCCACGAATATGTTAAATCAGCAGGCATTCAAATGTAAAGAATAGCACATAGATTAAAAAAAAGTTATTTCTTAAAGAGTCCTATATTTTGTCTTGAACACCGAGTTCATTCAATTCATTCTCAGGTCATCATTTTATATTTCACATTGTATATTTCTGAATTTTCTGGAGCAATTAGACTTCAGACTTTCTAGACATTTAGCTAACTTTTAAGTAGAAAAATTATGTTATTCCAGTTATTATTATTCTTTTAATTAGAATGTTTATAATTAATATATTTATAATAAATAAATCAGATTTATTTATTCTAGATTGGGTAAAATACATGACAGAATGTTGAAAAGTGTCACAGCTTGAAAGGAAATCAGAAAGCTACTTTCAAGGACCATGTTTTATAATTCAATATGTATCATTAAATTAAAGAAAAATCAGTCACTGCCGAAGTGTCTATCATCATTTCATATTTGTATAGCTAATAACCGTTGGTTATACTTAGAATTATATTACTTTGTTCCTTACTAAATTCCATTAGGAAAAGGATGATTTTAATTCTCTTATTAATTTCAATGGGGGGCCAGTAGTGATTAAATGAGTTGTGTATTTATGAGTTCTTTTAGAGAAACTAAAATTATATAACAATAGTCTGGTTAATTCTTCAGTTTTAGTGACTTTGACTATCGAAAGTAAGATTAGCCCACAGTCTTTCATTCAGGTACATAACTAAAGTATTATTTAATGTTTTAAGGTATTATTTCTATCACAAAAAGCATTTATTCAAATGGGATACTGAAGATTCCTTTCTAGAGTTGTCCTAGAACTTTTTTTTCACCTAATCTCTTCAACCTTACATTAGTAGATGCAATTTCTTAAAATAGCCACATTTATGTAAACCTCAGGCACCAATATTAAGATACGGGAAAAAGCCACATTTCTTTAACAAAAAGATTCCATTTACCCTAAATTCTTTTATGTTTAATAGAGTCCAGTACTGCAAACTATTTTTTGGAACCTTTTAATGATAACGGTTCTGATAATGATTACAACAATCACGATCTTTTAGCAGACCGCTTAATGTAATTGACAATTATACCAAATGAGAAGTTCTCATTGCCCCAAATAAGAAAAAGAAATAGCCTATTGTTATAATTTCTTTTTTAAAAAAATAAGGCCAATTGATCAGTCACACAATGGTGTCAAAAGCACTTTTTTTAAACAATTGGTTTTAAAAAGCTAAACACGCTAGTATTTGCTAAGTAGTGACAATTATTATATAGTGTAAAAAGCAGCTAAATACTGGATTTGCAGTATTGGGTTTGTGCTCTGGCATTAACATTTACTGGGCACATTTAAATTTGATGAGTAATTTTTCTTTCTTTGTTAAATTAAAAAGAGCCTAATCCCAAGAATTATGGCCATAATTGATTATAAAGTATTTTAGGAAGTATAAAATACAATAAATATACATATATACACATATATAAGTATTTGTGTATTTGTGTGTTGTTATATACATATATAAATCTTTTACTTTGATAATATTATAGACAATTAAGAAAATAGCTATGATTTTTGTGATCTGGAAGCCTTCATCTCAAGGTTAGCTACTGATCACATGTCTAGGCAATTACTGGAATAAAGGAATTATAATAACAAAGGATTATCTATTAAATGAAGGCAATGGAAAACTAACAATTACTCCATCAAACAATACTTAAATATGAATATATGAAATTATCTAATTCATATTATTTCTTCTTAAATAATAAATTTAAATAAACTTTAACTTAAACTTTAACTTTAAATTTTAAATAAAGTGTCTTTTTATTTCAAATTCTTATATGTTATTTGAGTTTGGGGAATAATGAGGGCTGTCCAGAAAGTATCCAGCCATTGTATCCATATATCCATTATATCCATAGCTGGATACTTTCTGGACAGTTCTCATACATTATTTTTGCATTTAAAATATTAAATAATCCCATTTCTAGAACTATATAGTTCAGAGGAAAACACAGTAACAAAAACTAAAACTAAATTGTGTGTATATGTGTATCTGTAAGTACTTGCAATAGGTTACAACGTAGTCAATAAAAATACAATATATATTATTTATACTGACCTAGAAAGATACTATGTTTGTTGCTGACAAATACGTATAACATTTTCCTATTTTCATATTAAAAATACATACATGATTTGCATGTACACTAAAATTTTAGCAGAAGTGTTAGGAATGTCAGAGACGAGAAATTGAAGACTAGATTATAAAAGTAAATAACAAAGTTCACATCTAAATTTATATAATTCATACTGTAAGCTTTGCTTCTCATAATAACTTATAATGATAAATTAGAAATGAAATGAATAATCCAATGTCTTGATTTGTAAAAAGCTCAGAGTCCTTTGAAAAAGATCTTGATCTATGTTTTTCAGCTGTGTTGGACTCACATGGATCTATGAGTTTCACTAAAGAGCCTCCAAGCAAACCAGGAAGTTCATTCATTTGGCACTATGAGAAAAAACCATTCTCTTGAAAGAGTTTGGCGGGATGAAACCGGAACGGCTGAGCTCAGATGTCAGATATGCTCCAGAAGCAATATGTTGCCAATTTGAACTTTCTCTCAGTTATTCCCACTATTCTCACCATCACCCTATATAAGCACCTAGGTGAAAAGGAAGGAAAGGAGCTGGTGACGAAGATCAGGTGCATGTAGTTATCCAGAGGATACCTGTAGTCAGCAGTTGAAGGAGGTCATCTGTAGAATTCACACCACAGCAGATTGCAATAACATACATTTATTACCTTATAGTTTCCTTGGGCTGGATTCCAGGTGCAGCTTAGATGGGTCATTTGCTCAGGATCTCAGAGGGCTGCTGCAATCCATTGAAATATTGGCCCAGCTCCATTTCTTTCTGGATTTCAAGTCCTCCTTCCAAGTTTACGTGGCTGTTGGTAAAATTCAGTCTCTTTTACCTGTAGGGCTGACGTCTGTCCCTGTTTTCTTAATGACTGTCACATGTGGGCCACACTATTTCTAAAGGCCAGTTGCACCTCTTACCAAGTGACCCTCTGGCCTTTTCACAATATGGTAGCTTAATTTTTCAAGGACAGCAGAACAGTCTTCTCTCAAATCTGCTAAGATGGAGTCTTATGAAATGTCATAAAGTCCTGGGAGTCACTAGCCCATCACCTTGCCATATTCTGTTGGCTAGAAGCAAGTCACATTTTCTGCAGCACTCAATGGGAGGAGATTATGCAGGGCATTATCATTGGGTTTCACCCTAGGGGGCATCTGCCACAAGAAGTGACGTCAGCAGTGTTTACCACAACATTAGGAGGATGAAAACATATAATGTTTTAAGTATGTGAGAAATGGCATATTAGTGCCACACAAACATAACCTCTACAACCATCACTCACGGTGACGGACTCAGTCCTTTCCGTGCTACAATCTGGAGAGGCCTACGTTATACTCACATAATACATAAAAACAATCTGGGAATTTCTGGAACTCTTTGGGAAGGAGAATCCAAAGCAAGACTGAACTTCATTTTATACACACACAAACACACACACATACATATGGAAAGATTGAGATTTTAGAAAGTAGGGGTTTCCTTTTCTTTTTTCTTTATATAAGTATTGATTAAATATTTTCAATGAGTATATATCATTAAATAAAATCATATTTTGTGTTTATAATATTTTAATATTTGCTAAATCAGATGTTAGCCATTCCTTATTTTCTGTGTCTAATGTTTTCTCCCCAGGAGTATGAGTATGATATATTTACCTTGCTAATTCTATTTTTGCTTCACTATTTTCTGAGATGTGTCTGGAACTTTGATGCCAATACTGTGATAGCTAATTTTATGTATCAACTTGATTGGATCAGGGGATGCCCAGATAGCTGGTCAAACATTATTTCTGGGTGTGTTTGTGAGGGTGTTTCTGGATGAGATATGCAATTGAACTGATTAACTCAGTGAGGTAGATTGCCCTCCTCAATGTGAATCTTACCTCATCTTTTCCTGTCCTCGAACTGGGATTTACACCATCAGCTTTCCTGGTTCTCAGGCCTTCTGCACTCAGACTGAGTCACACCACCAGCTTTCCTGGATCTCCAGCTTGCAGACAGGAGACTGTGGAATTTCTCAGCCCCTGTAATTATATGAGCCAATTTCTCATAATAAATCTCCCTTTATACATATTAATATATAAAGGAGAATATACATATGTGTGTGTGTATATATGTATATATATTCATCCTATTGGTTCTGTTTTCCTAAAGAACCGTGACTATTAAAGACACATACAGATCTCTTAGTATCCCATTTTAGCCTTTAATTCTAGATATCTTGGACAATGAGCTAGGAGCAGGTTATCTAGAGATGTTAAGAACTCTAAACGTACTAAGTTTAGTTGGTTGGTTGGTTTTAACCTGTGAGAGAAGATGTTGGTTATAAGGATCAAAAAAGAAAAGTAGAGTGATGATTTAATTGTATTCTGGTGAATGATAGCCCTATATATATAGTAACACTCAGTTGCTTAACAGAATTCAAATCAATTGGAAATTGACTTAAATAGTAAGAGTTTCTGCTAAATAAGAAAGGATTTATATATTATAATTATTGTGATATTTTCTCTTATATTAAAAAAATGATTTTAGATAATATTTGTTGAATGCCTTCTATAGACCAAGCATATACTAAGCACCTACATAACCTATATAATCTTGTCCTCATAAGAACATAATAAAGTATCCTCATGGTGTTTAGTAAAATATCCTGTGTTACTAGGATAGAAACTGCAAAGCCCACATTCAAACACAGGTTTCTCTTACTTTTGGTCCAATTCTAAAGGTTTTTCATGACTCACTGTGACATAATAGGAAATATGTATCTGGTCTCTGTTCCTGGTTCTTGACACAGAGCTCTTAAAACCCTTGTAATTTCCTGTGTAATATGGGTATAGAAGTGCCTTACACAGAGCTCCTAAATCCCTCGGAATTTCCTGAGTAGGAGCATTTTTATTCCAATGATGTGACCTCTGGATAGTGTCAGGATGGGGGACTGGCCACCAGAAATATCAAGCTATCATTAGAAGCTTGAAACTTTCAGTCCCACCCCCCGCATGAGACACTATTGAAACATTCCTATTTTTTTAGGAACTCTCAAATATTACTTGACCCATGAATCTCTTAGGTAGATCCTCTGATGTCCCATTAAAACAAGTCCAGAAAATCAGTTTAATTAAAGGGCAGGCTTCAATGCGATTCAAACTTTATAATATCTATTTCATTATTAATTGGGTAGTCTCATTGCATATGTGATAAATTATCCAGTTAAAAAGCAGTTTAAACTCAAAGAACACATTGCTGACACTGTACTATAAAAGTAAAGGTACTATTGAAGTAAAGGTATTACTGACTTGTGTAGTTTCCTCTCTGAGCATTTCTTTAGGAATCCAGGTTATATCAAAGTTAATTAATAAAAGAATGGAAGTGATAAAATAGTTTGGGAAATCATAAAGATAGGGAAAAAGGGACGGGTGGTATTATAGTAAGGAGGCAATATTCCTTGGTTAAGAGAACTGACTTTGGAATTGGAACAATGTGAGTTCAAGTCCCAGGCCCAGCAGGTGGTATGCATGCAATCTTGCACAAATAATCTTTTTTCCTTATATTTCTATCTCACTGGGTCGTAAAGGGTTTAGAATGATGCTTTGCACATAGCAGGCATTCTATAACTAGTAACTGCAGGGATATATTATTGAATTAGTTACAGGTAATGAAAAATAAATTGTGCTAGACAATTTCCACTTGTCTCTCAGATACACTAAGACATATGCTTAAATATCACCATTCCCCTAGCTACTCTGACAGGATATCTTGTAATAGCATTCAATAAATTTCCCTTGTTTGATTATATCATATTTGCAATCATTCATCTACTTATTTTTAAAATGCTTAATGAGGAATTACATGCCAGGCATTTTTCTAGATTCTGGTGGATATAAATAAGAATGAAACATTAGAACTTTACGCTAGTTAACTCTTCTCTGTCTCTAAGGAGTTAGAATTTTATACAATAAAGCAACTGGTTCTCTTGCCCTTTAGCTTCTGTTTGGGTTGGCCAAGAAGCAGTATTAGCTGCCCACCAGTGACAATAGAGGTAAGGTGAGGAAGTTTATTCTTCTCGCTACCTGAACATAAAGGGGCTGCATTCAGGCAACTGCCTCCTCCAGTTATTCTTGCAGATATGTCTGGTGACAGGTCCCACTGTGTTTTCCTACCCCACATTGATTTTCATTAAGCGTGACCACAATTTTTATATGGCCTCTTACATAACCTGTTTGAGTGAGGCATCTGTTTTCTGCTTAGACCCTGATGTACACACTTCAAACCTGAAAGGTGTATTGTCTTACGTGCCATGAGATCGCTCTTGATTAGGGCGCCCTGGGCACCTGGGGCCCAGTGCATCAGAGAAGTGACCAATATTTGCAGAACTATAAGCTACTAACGGGGAAAGACCAAAAACAGGAGCATGCTTGTTGTAACTCTTACATTTCCACAGTGCTTCGTATTTCTAAAACTCATGTGCTAAAATCATTTTTGTTAACCTGTGCATCTCACACTTAGCTTGCTATTTTTCCTTCCTGATGAACTTTCTATCACCATTCTTCAGTTCCATTAAAGATAGTACATGCTCCTAATCATTCAGGATATGCTATAGCAGCCTTTAATAACTTTCCCTGTTTTAATAGAGTCATCCATTCACTAATATTTTTAATTATTAATGAACAATTCCTTCATGCCTGGCAACTTTCTAGATCCTTGGGTATAAATAAGAAAAAAAACATGAGGGCTAACCTCTGGTAGAAAAATAAGCAAGTCATCAAATACACGAACAAGATAGCTTTATATTGCTGTATTACTAAGAAGGGAAAAATAGTGATGTGAGAGAGAATATCGTGATAATTGCCATACAATATTTTTAAGTTGATATGATAGAGAATAAAATATTCAGGTGGAGTGGTGTTATGGACCTAATGTTTATGCCCCTCCCTCAAATTTCTTATGTTGAAATTCAAACCCTCAATGTGATAGTATCAGGAAGTGGGACCTTTGGGATGTGATTAGGTCTAAAAGGAATCAGAAGAGGAAAAGAGAAATTTCTGGGTCTCTCCATACACATACACTGAGGAAAGTCCATGTGAGCACACAGCGGGAAGGTGGCTGTCTGTAAGCCAGGAAACAGGTGCTCATCAAGAACCAAATCTGCTGGCACCTTGACCTTGGACTTCTCACCTTTCAGAATTGTAAGAAATAAATGTCTGTTGTTTAAGCCACCCAGTTTCTGGTATTTTGATACAGCAGCCAGAATTGACTGAGGCAGTGGGTACTAACAACTAAAGAATGAGACAGAGCCCGCCATACAACAAAGCTTAAAAAAAAAAAAAAGAGTTGCATTACAGCCAAGGGAGAAAAAAATGCAAAGTCCCAGAAATGGGGAAAGGATTTCAATGTTCCAGAACAGAAAAAGAGCCAGTATGGTTAGAACATAACGTGTGAGCACATAAAAGGAATTGCAGAATTATATGAAGCAGATCATGTTGGGCTTTGTACTCCATAGTAAGAAATTAGGATTTTATTGTTAGTATAATGGCAAGTCATTGATATATTCACACCGGAAAATTAAATAATTTCACTTACATGTTTTTTAAGCTCGTAGGGAGTGAAATCAGAGAAAACAGCTAGGAGGCTACTGCCATTATCCAGGTGAGAGGCCCAGTTGGTACTGTTGAAGATGGAAAAGAGTAGAGAGATTAAGAATCTATTTTATGGGATTAATTACAGTAGATAAAGGACAGGGTGATATCGACAATGACTCTCACGATTCACCTTCAGCAATTGTGACAGTGTCGTTGGCATTATCTGAGATAGAGGAGACTAGGGTTTCCTTGTTGTGTACATTCTGTTTCTAAAACATTCCTGACATGTGACCACCCCACAGGCCACTTCTTCAGCAATATCCCTAATTGAAGTGTGTTCTTTAAGGATTCTAACAATGATTTACCAAATATTTTTAATCAAAATATTCAGCACACAGTTAAAATATTTATGTTACTTAAGAAGAGCTCTAGAAGTTCCCTCAGCCCTTAGCCCACACTCAGAAAACCTACAAAGAATTATTCTTGGCCCAAGACAGGGTTTCTAAGACTGACAATCGTAGTTTCTAAAACTGACCCACTTCTAGCTTTACAATCTGTTTACTTATTTCTCTTCTTCACACACTACTTGATTTCTCTTCTTCACACACTACTTGATGTTCTTCATTTCCACCTAGCATTTTTCTATATCCATTGTCTTGCACTTCTTCTTCTATGCAAAATGAATTTCCTGTTATCCCCATGTGATCAAATTCTATTATCCAGGGGCCAATGCAAATTCTGCCTTTTCTAATAAAATATCCTAGAAGTAATTCCCCTATCCTGTAGATGCCTATAGCATTTCATTTGTCCCTTTTTGTGTCCCTTACCTATTTCAGTTTGTAATATCATTTAATATTATTATGGAATATTCTACACTATGATGTATGTTCCCTATCAGAAGAATTCTATCTGATTAAATTGTCCATTCTCCATAGCATTTTCCCATACTAACGCCTCAAAAAAAAATTAAATGCATAAGTGAACAAAAGATTAGAAGATGTTTAATAAATCTAAATACTCGTTAAATTGTAGCAAATGAACAGTGATTGATTGAATGAATTTATGATGTCTATTGAATCAGTCAGACGTCAGCCAATGTTACCATATCCTTTAGGATTTAAATAAAATTAAATGTACCCACCTATAACATTTCTGTGTGAGTTTCTAAAGGCCTCTAGTTAATACAGATATTTTGACTCTGAGTTCTGCTCCTGCCAAGAACCCAATTCCTTCTGCTCATTAGCTTTTTCTACGGCTGTCATTTTCGTCTGTTCCACAAGTTAAGATGTAGAACTTGAGTTCTGTTTCCACGATTAAAATTAAACACATCAACAAGCACAGAACAAAACACTAAAAATAGGCTGGGATGTGTGTTCACACGAAACTATCATTTGGGTAAGGGAGAATTTCTTTACCGGGTTGCTGGTCTTGTTATCCAGCTTGAGATTTCTTCCCAGCATTGGGCAGCACCCCTTCCTTAGGACCAGGGCCCTCTCATCCTTGGGATCCTGGCTTCCTGCATTCTCCATCCAAAACAAGACTCAGATCCCCGCATCTATTATGCAGAGCAGTTCAGCTCTCCATCTCCAATGCAGCCAGAAACCTCACCTTACCTATTCAAAGAATATTTTAATGCTTCTGATTAAAGAAAATTGACACTGACACCCTTTACTGACACACAGAAACTGACAGATTATAAAATCTCCAGATTTTGTTTTCCTTTCTTTCTCACTAGTTTCTGTAAATTGGCAGGAAGAACAAAGATGTTTATTTTACCCCAGTATAAGTTATGTAAAAAAACACATATACCTGCATGTACACATTCTCTTTCTCTCTCACGCACATTTAGAAGCTGGAAATAGCTGTTCAGGTTTTAAGTTTAATAATTTTTTTTTCCAGAAATAGGAGGCTGCTTATTCCTAACTCACCTATAACAAAACACCTGTTAAAGTAATATAAAGGGCCGGGCACGGTGGCTCACGCCTGTAATCCTAGCACTCTGGGAGGCCGAGGCGGGTGGATTGTTTGAGCTCAGGAGTTTGAGACCAGCCTGAGCAAGAGCAAGACCCCATCTCTACTAAAAATATAAAGAAATTAGCTGGACAACTAAAAATATACAGAAAAAGTTATCTGGGCATGGTGGTGTATACCTGGGGTCCCAGCTACCCGGGAAGCTGAGGCAGAAAGATCGATCGCTTGAGCCCAGGAGTTTGAGGTTGCTGTGAGCTAGGCAGACTCCATGGCACTCTAGCCTGGGCAAAAGAGT